>WTSP01002926.1:0-76314 GCA_025331215.1 Actenoides lindsayi
ACAAGAACACACAAAGGTGTCCCAAATGAAGGAACTGCAGTGTATTTTCAAGGATGTTTGCAACCACGAGGAATATACCATAAGCTGAATTTCCTTCTGTGGCAAGATATGCTATTGAGGACCAGCCTGTTCACACAGCCCCTCTCTCATGACCAGACAAGTGCATCTCCTCTCCCATTGGAGGGATCAAATTAGGACATGGAATTAAGAAAAAAATAATAAAAATATTTCTGGTGACCTGTGCACTTGGCGCAACATCTCATCCCACCAAGGTGCACTGAATCCATCAAACATTCAGGGTGGGGGAAATATCCCTCTGGAACCACTCCTGAATAGCCAGAGGACCCCTAAGTGGACACTGCTAAGAATCTAGGGCTAAATATCTTGCTGTAATTATTCTGTAACTTCACTTCCCAAGTTCACTTCTGCATCCCATGCCCTAGACCAGGGTTTGAGAAAGTCCCTGCAAACACAATGCTACCACAGTCTGTGTTTTGCAATCTCTTCTCCCCCCAAAATAGCGCTTCCCAGCTATTAAACACAGCACTTGTAGCAGTAGTTTTAGTTACCTCTGATGGATATAGACACTTCGTGGCTCCAGAAAACATAATTTCTCCAAGCAACAAGTGTGTGTGCAAGCATGAGCGTGCACGCTGCTGGAGGGGGTGGAGAGAGGCACATACAGAGGAGTGAGTTCATGCAGCCATACGTGCAAGGAATGCCATTAGGAAAAAAACCATATCTTTTGCCTTCAAGAAAACTATGATTCAGTCACTACTTTATGGGGGGGGTGGGGAGGGGAAGTCACACTGAATTTCATTTGGGTATGTTAAGTTCAATATCACCAGAAACTATTAGTTGAGGGAAGAGGGAAAGGGAGGGGGTCAATTAATCCCAATGAATTCTGGTACTATGACTCTGTGCAAGGCATATTTACCGTGGCATGGTGGGTGACCCTGTCATTGCCAGGGGCTCCTGCCTGAGGAATGTGCTGCAGAGGCAGAGAGATCATCCCCCAGGACTCAGGGGTTGTGCAGAGCTACCGTCTCCTGCCATCCAACCTGGCAAGGTGCGGTACACGCTGGGATAACAGCACACGTGGGTTGCTGCATCCCAGGTTCCCTGGGAACAATTTATTCACTACTTGCAGATGAAGGACTAATGCAACAGAAGAAACAGGTTTATTGATTGCTAGTTATATCCCTCACCGTGTGCTTCTTTATGTCAGCTCAGAGCAAGGCAGCACAGCACAGATGAGGGTCTCAAATCACCTTCTCCTCCAAAGCACAGTTTCCATCCCCTTCAGGAAGCACTCTTGGGTCCGTGGCAGGTTTGCTAATCATTGACAACATTTGTCGCAAGCGTGAGATCCACAGCCTCCCAAGAAATAACTTAGAGGTATCGCATGCCCCAGAGTGCTGGCCTCAAAGCCAGTCAAATGCTCCTTCCTGCAGTAGAAAACAGACCTCGGCATGGCAGAGACAGCAAATAGCTTGTTCTGGAATCCTCACTGGGCAGAGGGATTTGAAAAACAGCTTAGAGGAGCAGCCTTCTACCAGGTGTGGAGGCTGGGAGCAGCCAGTGCTGAAGCAGAGCTTCCTAAACTGTGCTCCTGGTGAGGTGGCATCTTGCCTTTTTAAGGTTGGCACGTCTCGGAATTGAGGCACAGCCCTGATAAGGAACTGACAGAGAAGGTATCAGTAAAATAACTGGGTTTTCTTTAGCTGCTTGTTTTCTTTTTAAAAGAGGTTTCTAGTTCCTCTCCACAATTATGAAAATAAATAACTTGGATGTCTTGGATTCTCTTGACTAGAAACAGCAGGAGAAATGCAGCTTATGAGAGAAGTTACCATCTTCTTAAAAATAAGCTTCCTTTTAACATTTGCAAGTTATCAGCATTGCAAGGATCCTGGCAGAGGGTGAGCCATCCTACAGAAGGTGGATGGGCTATTGCTGAACAAAGGCTTGTGCAATTTAGCTGAGTTAGTGAAAAGTTGGGGGGAGGGAAGAAAAAAGTTCAGTCATCGGTGAGAGCACCTTCAGGCATCCCTCTGAATGTCCCAGGTGAGCACCATTCCTCATCTGATAGGCAGATAACCTTTATACTGCTCTCTGGCATTCAGTCTCTGGCCTTTAGATTTGCTGCTCTTCCGATCTTCCCCATGTAAATCATCACACTTCTCCTTTTTATGATATTCTAATTAAGAAAACTGTGATAACAGTAACTAATTATGTCCATAACACATTCTGAAGCGCTCTCTCTGCCTGTCAACACTCAGAATGGGAGTCTAAACTTTGGCAAGGGTCCCAGAGCCTAAAAAGGGTCTAGAGCAAGATGTCACTAACCTCCTGTCATTAATCTTAGATAAAGAAGTTCCTATGAACAACCAGCAATTCATTTGCCATCAGTCTCCGGGATCCTTGTAGCGCTGTTGTGATACAGCTCAGTCACACTCTTGCAATCACTTGCTTTCAAATATACAGTCATTGTCATTTTACTATGCATTTTCCTAAATAAATGATACCTGTTTGAAAGGATTGGATATTAGGATGCACTACAAGCGGTATTTTATCTTTTAGGAGATAACAGAACTTTAAAAAATATCTGTCAGATCAGTGCAACTGAAAAGCTTCTCCAAATACACACAAAATGGTCAAGCTTTGTCACCTCTCTGTTACAGCTGCAACACCTTTCCCACTGCTCAGTGAGGCATGTGTGCACCAGAGAAAGCTCACTCTGGGGAGCTCTTCTGGTCAGGGTCAGAAGGGAGAGCCTCCCAGAGCTCCAGAAGTCAAGATGATCTAGTGGGAGGTGTCCCTGACATTGGCAGGGGGGTTGGAACTAGATGATCTTTAAGGTCCCTTCCAACCCTGACAATTCTATGATTCTATGTAGGGATTTCCAAGGTTGGGGGAACAGAATTGCATGTTAGCACCGTAAGACATCCAAGCTCTGCAGCCTGTTTGACAGTTTGAGAAAAGCACACACACTTCTAAATTTCAAAGTTCCAGCAGTTAGCAGAGACTGTCACATCTGCTTTTTTTGGGACATCTCCCGACAGGCAGTGGCCAATACACCTGATGGGAGGTGCCTCGAGCTACTGTCATTGCCAACAAGCCTCCTTCATCCCCAATTCCTCCATCTCTTCCTCCACCAGCAACACACCCATCCTGGAGCTTTAACTCCAGCCTACCCCTGCCCCAGTCCTAACTGGGACATCTGCCTCCTGCTTCCTGCTGCCTCCCCTACAATAAAGCACTGCTGCCAGCTGGAGCCCTGCAGGCACCTCTGATTGCCTCCATAGTGGATTTTTATATTTACAGTGAAAGATGACGGACTCCTGACTGTAAATCAGTAGAAAATAGGGGGGGTCAACATGTTAATACCATTTTTCTCCCTGTTTAATTCCTGAGATTAATCATCTAACACACTGGATTTCATATTGCAAAAAGAGATACAAACAGTTGAATGCCACAGCCCTGGGCTGTACCTGCAACATCAAAGGAAACCCATCATCTTGACAAGTAATGGGTGAAATCTGCAAGTATCTGGCTGTCTAGATAGCAGGGAGTGCCTCTAAGGAGTTTTAATATTTTAGCCATGTCAGGCCCACCAGCTGCAGCTTTTTTGCCAGTGAGTAAATTGATTATGTAGATTCCTGTGATCTACAGAATAGGTGGTATGCACAGAAGATGGCATAAATACATATTACAATGCTGACAACTTGTTCTATTTCACCGTGTGACAGGTTACAACTGACACTGAAGAGAACAGTGATGAGCAGCTACTTTGCAAGCCCTCTCTGTAAAAGGCAATTGTATCTGACAGTGGCACTGGTGGGACAAACCTCCAGTGTTCAGCTAAACTGTTGTGATAGAGACTCGAGCAGCTCTGCAATGCGGTTTCAGATAGTATCTGGCAATACGCTTAGTGCTCCCCTGAGCTCGCTGCAATTAGATATGAGTTATGGTCATTTCTTTTGAATCAACTTGTAGCATTCCTGTCTAACACAGTCGAGTCCTACCTGCCATTTGGAAAGCAAAGTGTATTAAAAGGACTAGATAATGAGCCTATTAGAAGCGCTAATTCCACTTACATTACCAGAGTTAAAAAACACAGCTATTGCCAAGCCCACCGATGCAGTTCCATGTCTGAGGAACAGTGAGTGTGAATCAGACCGCGGCGAAGAGCAGCGGCTGGGTTGATCGGGGCAGCCCAGCCAGGTAATGCAAGCACTCCCCACCTCTTTCATAACACACTTTCAGCAGAAATGAAACCCCATCCTACTGTGACACATGATGCACCATGAAAAGCTGCAAACTCGGACCCCGAAAAGCCTGGTTGTGTTTCAAGGGTGTCACAGCTGAACTGCCAGCACTGTGCCTGGATTGGGCTCATCCAGGCATCTCAACCAGCCTGTTATGCTAAATGCCATTCTATGTCAGAACACTGCAACCTCTGTCCATGGGCTCTAACATTTGGATATAAAGTGAAGACAGCACTGGGATGCAGACTGACCATCAGAAGCTTGCAAAACAGCAATGAAAAAAACATTAGCCAGTGCAAAAATGAGTAGTTATTTCCTTTCGATGCTACTTTGCACACATGATCGACTGTCATGGGAGCTTTTGTATTTTGCTTATGTCATTGCAAAGTGAAAACAAAATGTTGCCGTGTGAGAACAGCAGCCCCTTGCTCCCACTATGACTGCAAATAAAGCAGGTTACACCTCTGCATGAGAAGTGGTGGTGCTGGAGATCCCGAGGGAAGATGGCAGATTTGAAGGCTAAACCATGACTGGGCTCACAACAGACAGTTTTCTATGGGGCAGGGCAGCAGGCTACAAACTTTGATCTGTTACTACACGACACATCTTGAGGGGTTTTGCCTTCTGATCCCAGGCAATGGGAACAGGAATGACTGGGGGGGAGTCTCTCCCAGGGTAATTTTGTACTAAAATGCAGTTATTTCCTACAATAACATTGGCGGGGGCGTGGGGAGTGGAATGGAAAAAATGAAGGCAAAATGAAAAGAAAAAGTTTCAACTGAAATGTATTTAATGGTTAAAGGAAGCTAAAGGAAAATATTGTTTTTCCCCTGGAAAAACACAACCCAAAAAACAAAACCAAACAAAAACTACCACACACAAAAAAGCCAAAACAAATAAACAAACAAGCCACACACACAAAAAAACCCCAAACAAAACAAAAAACACACACACACACACACACAAAAACCCAACCCAAAACAAAACAGATGTCAGAACATTTTCATTTCACAGCCAGAAACTATCATCTTACTTTTAGTACTCTACTTTTTCTGAGGAGCTAGAAATTTGCAGAATGAAACAACTCTGGGAAGTATTACTTGGTGGAAAAGCACAATTTTTGCTGAGAAGCCATTTCTGGGAGTTTTAATCGTACAATGGGATGCAACACAGCATCTGCTCCTTTGGCAAACTATTGCCTCACATTTGTTTTGGGACATCAACAGCTTTATTCATTATTAAGGATTATTCACATGCCAGAGAGAGATTGACATTTCTGAGAGATGCTCACAAAATTTCCATGAGTTTTAGCACATGCCTCCTTATTCAAAGTTTACACCAGAAATATGGCACCCACCATCCTCTTGTCCTTAAAAATATTTCTCTCATTCATCAGCGCATGGTTTAGATCAAAACCAGAAGGCAGGAACAATACCAGTCAACGATCTGCGAGCAGTCCCTTGTCTGAAGGATACACATCCAGAAGTGATGAGCTGTTGATCACTTAGACAAAAAAAAAAAAACAACCCTGAAAATGCTTTGTAAATGAACTGCTTATTGAGAAAGAGATCTAATTTGCAGCTCATCACCTGACTGTGTCAGCTCATTGATTGCTGCTACCACGTTGCTGATGGATGGCACTTGTCCTTGAGACCATGGTGCTGCTGTAATGATCCTGCTTCTGGCCAGGGGCCAAGGCATGCACACGGTGGAAGTGCTCCCCCCAGCTTTGTGCACACGTGGGTAAGATAACAGGCAAAAAGATTATCAAATCATAGATAAAAACAGACTGGCACTCATCTGTGATGAGCTGTACAAGAAATATGGGTGTTTCTTAAAACAGATGCCCTCAAACTTTTCCATCACACAGGAAGGAAAGCCCAGGTCCTTTGTACAGGAGATCCTGGGTACCAGCTGCCCCCAGGAGTTTATCCACAAGAAAAACTGGGCAGGCACAGAAAGGTTTTGCTCAACTACCCCAGTGCCTGGCAGAACTGACACCACTCTCCATAATGAAACCTGGCCGAAAAAAAAACACAGAGTGGAAGATGCAACCCTTCCAAAGATGATAAGCAGCTGAGCTCTATAAAAGCCTGGACTGATTCAGAAAAGGCAATGAGAGACTTTCCACAGGCAAAGCATAGGGCTGACTCCTTCCACACGGGGTCTCAGAAGGTCACATCTGCAATAACCCCATCCCAAGAATCCCTTTTAAGACACAATTTCACAGATATTTTAAACCCATATATTTGAATATTTTCAGGCATATTAAGGTCTGCTTCACTATCCTTTTAGGATAAGCCAGTTAACTGATAACCTCCACCTAAAAAAATGTATATATCTATATTTATCTTCTGGCTGCAGCAAGGATCAAGACATGAACAGAATCAAGGCAGCATGAGGGTATGGCTGCATAGCTTCAAGCTTGAGCCGAAAGCCCGTGTTTGTGACTCTAAATGCTCCTACACAGACACCTGGCTCTGATTTACCTGTGGAAACGGCTAATTTAAGAACAAAGGCAGTGCTTGTGGCCTGCTCCCCACTCCCATTCCCATTGCTGCTGCGGTAAATCTCAGGCATCTATCAAGTGGCCACAGCTCCCTTCTCAGCAAATCAAGCCAACTTACATTGGCTGTGCTTACATGTGCTCATCTGCACTCTGCAGCAGCTGCTTTACAGCTGATTGAGATGTCTCTGCCTCTGGCAGAGGGAAAAAGAAACCGTACAAAGCCACCCTTTTGTGAGTCAGAGCTCAAGCACATGCTTGTGTTAATTCACTTAATCCACTCTGTAGGCAAAGACAATCTTCTCCCCTTCAACACATGTAGCCATATTGTGTCTCCCTCTACTTACAAGGATGCTCCATTTGCATCTCTGTCCCCCAGGATGTACCTTTTGGCAGGTGACACCATCTATCAAGCACGGCACATTTCCTCTTTCTTTGGGTCAGGCACAGGATCTAGTATTTATAGGCTTTCATGGGCCTTGGATACCATAAATATCTTCCTGTTATTATACACAGAACCAAAGTCATTTCCAGTTTGGAACAGAGCCAGTTGTAGCACAGCTTCTTCGTCAGACAGGCTTAAAATCTATGTTCAAGCCTGCAGGCAGCACTGCTAAAAGTGGAGACCCAGCGGCAGCGTAGGCAAGATGTGTGTGCTGTTAAGTCTCCAGAGGCACCCTCTGTGTCAATGACCACCTACTGACTTTGCTTACCACTTGTTTACATCAAGGTGCATTTATACAGGGAGGGCTCCTTCATGGTGCAGTGCTGTGATATTTGCACACAGACTTTATTTAGACACTTACCTAGTATTGCAACACAGACAGAAGCTGAAGACACATCAAGGTGCCACATGTTTGAGACCCCAAGTAAAGATGTCTTACTGCAAATCCTGTCCCAAAGTAACTCCAATTTTAGCACGGGAGGAGCCCAAGACCCCATAAACCAAGATATCATGTCTAAAGTCGCCGAGTGCTTTCTGCATTTTCTACCAGATGTCTTTAAATGAGTTGTTTGAAAATACAGTACTCCAAAGCCTAGGTTATTTATATTTATATTGGGAATCATTTACCCTTCAGAAGACGCTGTATTACAAAGACAAGGGAAAAGTCATATATAAGGTGGAAATAGAATCTGTTGTGCATGAGACATATCTGCAATGATATTTCTGCATAAAGGTTATTTAATTTAGTGAGATATGTTGTACTCGAGTGTTTAAATTAGAAACCTGTTCTGAGCTGAGGAGCTTTGATTAGACAAAGAGGAGAACAGTAATCACTTGGAGCACTGCACACAAGGGGCGAGCAGCCTCTCAGAATCCTTAATTTATAACTTATGCACTGCAAAGCCCACACACCTTAATGGTTTAGAAATTCTGTTTTATGCCAAATGACTAAATGCTCCTTGTATGAGCAGGCAGCCACTCGCAGTCAGGTCATTTATCTTTCAAAATAGTAACAGAGCAATCTTGTCCTCTCTGGTTGGAGGTCTCACTCTCGGCACAGGCTGCTCGAGGTGGCTCCATTTCAATATGCATCATTTGAGAGCCTGCTGTGGGCAAGTTCAAGCAAACAGCAAAGTTGCAAATTGTTTCTCAATATGCAAACTGTGATCATTATTGTATGCTGTGAAAGTACCTACGCATCACCGTGCATAGAGACCACAGGAGAGCTACTTCTAGAAACGCAATAAGAGTTTCCTTTATCCCAGCAACAGACCTCTATTTATACAGGTTATGGATGGAAAGCCTGAGCCAATGAGCTACCTATTTAAATACATCAAGACCAGCGTAACATCTCCCCTCCAAGAATTCTAACTCAGCCTCTTTCAAGCCCAGTAACAAGGGTCTTCCTGACTAATCTTCAAATCTAGATCTTTCCCTGAGGTTGAATTGCAGATGTAGCAGTTGGGACCTTTTTTTCCTCAAGCTCCAGCACCAGGCAGTCACAGCTACTTGCTGCAGGACCAGAGCTCTCACAGCAAGGAGAATGTATTTTTCAGGCAACCAGCACAAGAGGATCCCAGCATGCAACAAGCTCCAGGATGGGGTTCACCTTCTACATCTTTAAAAGAAATCCTCTGAAGGGGAATAGTGTCACTGCTCAAGGACTGATAACGCACTGCTAAAAAACAAATCAGAAAAAAAAAACAAATAAACCCCCCAAAACCATAGTCAGAGCAAAGTATCTCTGTGCCTGTCACCTCTGGCCTAACATCAGCTGTACTGGTGGAGTCAGAGATTGTCGAGACTTTTTTCCTGCTATGCTTTTATTAAAGTGCACTGCAAAGTCTGTATTGCACTGACCTAGAGACACCCAAAACCACCCCCATGATTTCTTCAGGAATGAAAGACCCCTGTCAGCAAGCCAGGGACCCACAGGTTGTATGGACTGGTAGACCACACCTCTGCCCTGTGTGGACTTGGGAGCAGATTACCACCAGCCTGCTCCTGTCTCAGGAAGACAATTGCTCACAGTCCTATCACAAAGGGATAAGCGAAATGAAAAGGCACAAGCATCTTTTCTCTGAGGCAAGCACAGATACTGCTGTTATCTTTATGGCAATTTTTAGCGGCATCAGAACGTACCATGCTAAGCAGAGTAGTCGAAATCTGTTGTGTCTGGGATCAGCAGACAGATCTTTGCTGGTACATTAGCATGTCTTAGATTAATTCATCAAATTAAGAGCCCTGCAGTAAAGCAGAATAAACTTGTTGGGAAAAAAAGCTTGTTAAATGTTCCACACAATTCTGCTTCTTCTACTTCGACCAACAGCATCCCTACTATGCTGCATAGCAGTCACACAACAGAGTCCCTGGGACAAAAAATCTGGTCGGGGGAGTCAGGAAGGCTCCCTTATCACAATGAGCACAAGCAGCCAGGAGCTAGGTTTTTATGGCCTAAAATGTATGGAAGGAGAGGGCTAAGTACAGTGGTTTCAGGAGAAGTGATGGTACACTTAATGTGTTCGTTCCGAATGACACATGTCAGGGCAGTTGTGCAGCTCAGACTATTAACACAGGCAAGTGCCTACAGGCAGAGCACTGGAAACTGGGATTTGGTGGATTGACACAAATTTAAGGAGAGCACATGGTATTGTGCTATACATCTCAGTGTGTGAGTAGCTCCAGTTACCCCAGTGCAAGCAGCATTTGCCAGCAGCCTGTCTCCTACAGCTCCATCAGCAGCATGGCAATCCGAGGAAGGTTGCTTCCCAGGGACTCCCTGCTTACCCTTCCTCACCCTATGCCACAGGTCTGGGGGTTCAGCTGCCTAGGGTTCTATTGGTTGCTCCTTCAGTCTGTTCACTCACCACAGGGGGTGGGACTTGGGGTTGTACCTCTCCTTAAAACCAGGTCCACAGAAAGCATCTCCAGGACTTCTGCTAATGTAAGCAATATAAATAATAAACAGTATTTTTGACCTTGTATTTCTAGACAGGCTCCCAAGTCTCAGCCTTCCTTATGTCCCCAGGGAGTCATTAACTAATGAATAATTAAGACCTCTGATTTTGGAGCCGCATCTCAGATCTCACTTGAGTACATCACATGGGACCTGGCATTTGGCTCCCGCTACACGTACCTGTGAAAGGTGGGGCTCTCCAGAAAGAGCCAGTGACTTTTCTGTGGTAATTACCTTCACCAAGATGCAGTTACAATGCAGTTAAGAGACAAAACAGTAAACCAGTAAGTCTCTGCTATCATCGTGCCCCTCCCCCCTTCCTCTGCCACCTCTCTATAAACTGATGGGCTACATTACAACGGAGGAGTTTCTGAACAATCAGATAAAAGAGAAAAGTGGCCCATGCCAGGAAACCCCAAAACCTTCAGGAAATATTCGGCACCTTTTGTATTTTAACTAGCAGGAAAGGAGGCAAGGGGAATATTAAGCCATGAAAGGCTGGCTTTGCACTCTTTAAGTAAGCTAGTACTCAGCTCACAGATAAAAAAATACTAGCACTTTTCAAAGATCTTCTGCCACAGATGCTAGCAACAACTGCCTGTGGTAGAGAGACAACCTGTCTCCTTAACATGAATACCAGAGACACGAAAAACAACAAACATGGTACTGGGTTTTAAGAGAGAGCCTTGGGATATGGGTGGGAATATGGAGACCCATTAGATCCAGTCCGCGGCAAACTGGGGGGAAGCTTTGTTAAGAACAGCAGGGGCAGGGAGGGACCAGGGTGGCTGCTGACAGAGGAAGGCACTGCCACACCAGCTGGCAAGAGGAGCTGTGACCAGCAGTGATTGCCCACTCCACTTAGCAGCTGGTTAATGCCAAAAGGCTTTTGACAAAGCCCCTCTTCAAGGCACTTAAAGCTGCTAGGATGTCACAGGATGAGAAGGAGGATCCTTTAAGACATTAATAACTAGCGGGATAAAAAAAAAAAAAATCCAGAGCCCACAGGGGTAGGAATAAGCCCATTTTTCCACAGAGAAGGGATGTACTCAATGGTCTGTACTGCTCACTGTAGTCATAAGTGGCCTAGAAAATCATTTGAAAGCAAAATGAAGTTTGTAGGTGAGATAAGTCAGGCTAAGGAAAAGCGGAAGATATTTTATATCTGTATATGCACACAGAGATATTATATATATATTATACATATATTATAGCTTGTGTATATATAAGCCAAACTATATTATATATACTTATTTAACATATATCTTTTATATATACACACACACACAAGTATATATAAGCTAACGGCCACCCCCCGTGCTACAGTCGTTCTTTGGATGTGAGGCACCAGCCACTCTCCCAGGGAGATGCAGAGGGAGGCAGCTAGCAATACCAAACACAACACAGCAGCATGCAGGGCTCTGGGGGTCAATGATAGCAGAAGAATCTCAGCAGCAAATAAAATGCTTTCCTTCAGAGCAAACTAAGTGCCAAACCCTTAGCCTGGGCTCCACAACGCTCCCAGAAGCCAAACCCTCCTGTTCTCCTCTGGGGCAGCACACACAACCAGGCTGCATCAACCAGTTTCCAGCCCAGTCAGGCAGGCAATCAGGACAGCTGCTCTCTGCCAAGAGCTACACAATAGTGTCCAGAAGAGCCGGTAAGGGCAGTGTGTGTTTGTATTAGTCATTACAGAGACCTGAGATGTTGCAGCAATTACTGTCATGGAGTTTAAAAACGTAACAGTTTCATTTGTTTATTAGCTAATAATTCAGACTCTAGTCTATTATTTTAACAAACTGATTGTGTACTTCAATTGATCTTAAAGTACCTTTTGGCCCCTGTTAGCTCATAGTACTCATTAGGATGCATCCACCTAGCCAGGAATCTTGTTATGAAATAATTGCCAATAACAAAACACTTCCAGGTTGTAGCAGAGTATGTGGATTGTTCACATGGCTTCCAGCACAAGGGCACAATCCCACCTCTCCTAAGTTCTTGGTACTTACAAAGAGAAGAAGCAAGGCCAGACTGGACCTTCCTAAAGCTACTAGGATGCAAGTTTTATGCTCAAGACAGCTTAAAAACTGAGTTAAGTCAACAACACAAAAAACAACACCCACCCTGATTAACATCAGTATTAGTTTTTAAAATATTAATAAATCTCTGATGCAATGATATATTTTCCATACCTGTAAAACAGTACAAAGCTGCTCTTCTGTCTGCTTATTCTCAGAAGTCCAGCACCCCAATCTCTCTCCCAAGAGCTCTGCAGAAGATGAGTGCTTTCCCTTTATCAGAATTTCTGAGCTGATTTGGAACTCTCAGCAGCTGAGAGCTCCCAGTTAAATGCCCAAAGAAGAGCTGCTAAACATTTTTGCAGGCTAGGAAAAAAAAAAGGAGAGAACCAGAGCCCAAATGTTATCTTCTGAAGGCTCTGGCTATAGCAGCTCTGGGGGTAGCAGGCATGGCCAGAGCATGGCTGCTACCCAGGAAAGTTAAATGCTGTTTTCTTTAGGAGACCTTTTCCACCATGTTATGCCTATGTATCCAACATCATAAGAAAAATGGTCACTTCAGATTTCAAGTGTTTCCAGACTGAATCTTGAGCTTCTTTCAAGTCCAAAGCCCACCCTCCTGTTATATCAGAGATCTCTTTACTCCCAGAGAGGATGTAAATCTCCCCAGATCCCACATAGAGTCATAGAATGCCTTGAGTTGGAAGGGGCCTCTAAAGGTCAGCTAATCTAACCCCCCAGGCACCAGTGACCTGCCTCTTCCACCACATCTCTGAGGTGCTGCCTGCCCATCCTGGGACAGCAGCATGTCATCCACATCCCAGACCTCAAACATCCACCCCAGCCCCACTTTGCACCCACATGCTGCCCAGACTGCAGGACTGGGACTGTCTCTCCCTCCCCAGGGCCAGCTAGGCTGTGGTTGTGCTGCACCATTGCTCCTCAACCAGAGCCTGGTACCCTGAGCTCAGCATAGTTTGGGATTTGCTGGATTAATTTAGATGCATATAGAAGAGCCTTCCTTTTAACCCAGCTCTGCTACATGGGCAGCTCTCATCAAATTCTGCAGTTCTCCTGATGTCTCAAGGGCTAAAATAAATATTGGAGAAGCATTAAGTGTTGCTGTTTTACTTGATATGCTTACCGGCTCTTTCCCTCACACATACTTGAGTACTCCCAGCATCGCTTTGCCTCAGGATACATTCAGCAGAAGGCTTTAGGTGCTCGTTAATTAATGCCTAATTTGTGTGTGACTCTGCTTACAATTCTTATGCAAATTGCTCTCAAATCGTGTTCTGTTTTCAGCTGAGCTGAATCCAAGCACTAAAAAGCCAGAAGAGGAAAGACAAATTGGGGAGTATATGTGCAGGTAATAAGCTTTTCTGGTCCTCAGAGGCTTTGCAATAACCTTGGGTCGTGTGCACTACAAACATAAATTTAGAGGTGAGATAAAGCATGCTGTAATGGCTGAGTCTTGCAGAACATGCAAGAGTTGCTCTTGGAAAGAAACTACTGATGAACACTCACTGATGTGTTGGTTATTAATGTGATGTTTTTATATAAACTCTTCTTCCTCTAGGGATATCATAGATTTTTACCAGAGGAGAGAAAAAAAGAGCTTTTCCTGTATAATTGATTCATTGTGTATGTTCCCTGGTATTAATACAGCATCCGACAAAGCCAAGTCTAGAATGATCTGTTTTTAATTCGGGCTCTTTATTACAGTTTGTTGTAGCTTCCTAATTAAAGTTTGTCAGGGAAGTAATCAGTCTTATTTCTGTAGTGAGACCAGTTTAATAAGAAGGTAGTTTTGAAATTTGTTTTCATTAATTAATTAGGCAAAACCCCATAAAATCCACATAGTGGCATATAAATCCAGGGGAGCTGTGACAACAGCTACAGTGTCCAAGGAAAAAAAGATTTTACCTGTTGATACTCTTTCCCTGATGTGGTTTTTGCCCCTGACAGATTTAGAAAAGCAAACTGTCATATAATGCTTAACCTGGATGTCTCTACTAGTGCAGGTTGTCTCCAAACAAACCCCATTGTGTGGAGATGGAGGCAGAACAACTAGATCAAGAGAAATCCACCAGCAGATGTGGGTCAACTTCTGTACACTGGCTTCCTCCAACAGCCCTAGGTATCAAAGCAAACCACTTTCATACTCCCAGGAAAAGGAATCAAAGAAATAGTGGGAGGGATCTCTGGGCCACTGCTGGAGGAGAAGGAAAGGTCTCAGGGCTGGTTTGTAAATCTTTCTACTTGTCCCCACTGCAAGAATATCTGGCCTATTTCCAGTACTAGCCATCTTTATTTTTCAGACTCAAGTAGAGACCTAGCATACATCAATTTAGCCGATCAAAGTGTTGTCCTAGCTTTGGATGCCTTTCCAGAGAGCTCATATTTAATTTTGTAACACTGACTAATAGAATCAGAGAATGGTAGGGGTTGGAAGGGACCTCTGGAGATCATCAAGTCCAACCCCTCTGCCAACACAGGATCACCCAGGGCTGACCACACAGGAAAATACTTAACAAGCTGTGCAGTAATCACATGCAGCAAGGCAAGACTTTCACCGCAAGATCATTTACTATGACACTTGTTCTCCTTAGCTCTGGAGGCCAACAAGCTGCTGCATGCTGGAGGCTGGAAGGGTAGAAGAGCTCCTGGTATCTTGTACGTCATTTACTGATTGTCTCAGGACAAGCAGGGACTTGATTTTGCCTGCTGATGAACTTTGGCATCTGTTTGGGCTGCCAATCTTACTGTAGGGTTAGAAACTTCCACTTGAGCTGATTCCCTTTGCCTGAGAGGTCCTGGCCTCTCTCTGATTTCAGCAGCAGCTTCAGAGGAGTGTGGTCTCTGGTTTGTGTTTCTCTAGACATCAAGATCCATCAGAGAGCAACTAAGAAAGCTGGAACTGCAAGGAGAATAAAGAAAATGGAAATTGGTCCCTTGGCTCCAGGGGTTGCACTGTGGGTGTCAGAAATGTGGAGATGCTACCCATCCCTGCACAGCGCTGCAGCTTGTGCTGCCATTGCATGAGGAGCCATCACCTGAGGGACAGCTTGGGCTGCAGAGGGGGTCCTGCCTGCCCAGAGGCCCTCAGTACTCCAGGTCCTGTTTGAGACTCAGTGGCTCTTTGGCAAGCCATTACATGCTCATTTACTATAAAACCCAATCTGTGCTTTGGCCCAGAGGAACCATTCTCTGTGCAACGATTCTCTGTGCAGGAGATCCTTTCCAAGTTGACCTTTTTGTGACCTTTGAATGGGAGGAACAATGATTGAGCCACTACACCAGATATGCACAACCAGCCTCTGCTACAGCCACCTGGTGCCGGACTTGGGCTGCTACCATGTTCAGTTTGGGGGAATCACAGTTTCAGCTCACCTGTATGTGCTGGAGGCTGGGACTGACTCTTGTTTTGGCTATGCACAGCATAAACTCACTCCTACAGTAACAGTGAATAAAAGATAAGTCCCATGGCTCTGGATCTACCTAAGGCTAATGGCTGTTCTGTGTGGTTGGGGATTAGAGAGACACACTGATATATCTGGCTGCAGAACATCATTTGCTGTTTACCTTTGCTGGAGAAAGACTCGGAACTATGGCTATAAGCACTTGTGGGGTGATGGAGCAGCAGATGAACAAAGCAAGGAGAGAAGAGACAGCTTCACTGGAGTAATTGTAAAACACTGGCTGCTGTAAAAGTCAATGCAGGAATTAAAAGCTTTCGGTTCAGGAAGCCATAAAAACACCATATCTTCTTTATCTAGCTTCCCTGACTGAGTTTGAAATGAAGAGATTTTATTTTTTTCCAGGAGGCATTTCAGAGTGCTCTTTTGTGGCTCATAAACTATCACACTTTGGAGAGGACATAATTCTGGAATGAAGCTTTTCATCTGCTCTGTAGTGAGCTCCTAAGGGGATGCATCTTTGAGTCATTCCAACACTCCTGAGGAAGGTTTTCTTACCATGTAGCCACTATTTAACTGCTACCTTGGTGGTCTACAATGCAAACCTTTACTCCCCTCTGCAAAGTGACCTGCTGCAATCACCACACGAGTGGAGGTAGCAAGCAGCTGCTGAGAAGCTTTCATGGGTCACAACAAGGAAGTACCAAGGTCAAAGTGTGCATCACACACATACTTGCAAAGCACGTGCAACCAAGGCAAGTTTTATTTTACACCAAAAAACCTAACACAACACTTACTTAGAGGAAGGAGGAGACAGGCAAAATGTCTCTCAGACTGCAAGGTTTTCTCAACATCCAGGATCCAGTGCAACAGACAGGTCTTACTGAAGGTGCAATAACAGCAAGACAGCTGGGGAGCATATTTCTCTTTCCTGAAAGATTTATGCAAAATTGCAGGCACAGTGCGCGTGGCCTTAGGCAGCAGAAAAACTCAACATGCAACACCCTGTCTTGATTCCCTCCCTGAAAGTCAGTGGACAGGATGAGAGAACATCCCTACCATCTAGATGATCTTGAAGGTGTCTTCCAACCAAAGATATTCTGAGAGCACCGTAGAGATTAGACTAGTGCTAGATTTTCAAAACCTTCCAAGTCCAACAGGCCATACAGTTAAGGCCAGGTATGAAGTAAGCAGTCATGGGGAAAAGCTGTAGGTGTGTTAATTAAAGTATGAGAATGAACCTGCTTTCCTGAGCTGGTATTTGGAAATAGAAGCCAAAAATCTGAGACTAAAGGTTTCCTAGACCCTCATTTCTTCTCTGGAAGTCATTTGAAAGCTCATGTAACTGCAGAGATGACTCAGACTTTTCAGAACAGAATGTTAAACTTAGGTCCAAAGTCTGCAGAGCCTCCCAGGGTGGCTGTTCACACCTGGACGGTGTAGCTGCGCAGATCCCAAGCCCACAGAAGTCAGGTTTTGACTAGCTGCCTTTCATGCTCCCTTCACTTCCAGGGGTATCAGATATTGATATAATGTTCACACTTGCTGAAGCAGAGGAGACTTCAGATTTCACAAATTTAACTGTCTGCTCAACTCCTTAGCACTTGTGTGGGCTCTGCTACAAGAAATCGATGAACTCCCATCACTTCCAATAGGAGCAAGCTAGGAGCAAAATAAAGCACAACAGTAGCTTTTAAGCAAGCTTTTAACCAGCCCCCTGAGGATGAAGCCAGACATGCTGTCTATGCCAGATCAACTTCAAAGCTGTTAGCTGAGAGTGCTCAGGGCAGCCACAAATATTCTGAGCTAATAAAAGAGCATCTTCCACAGCCAAGCGGAAAAATTCTGCCTACTCCTAACTATAAGAGATGTTGGGGCTCTTCCAAATGCATTCTTCTGCTTTTGAGCATCAGGCAGGACTTTCAAGGATCAAGGCAGATCAAGCCTTGCACATCTCCTTCACTTTGCTCAGAAACTCTTGCAGAAACCATCGCAGTGCCTCTTGGAAAGACATGGTCTTCTGTGTGAGAAGCCCGCTGTAAACTGGCATCCAGGTCCAGCCCTGCTACATGAGCTGAGCGAAGTGCTTGTTTTTTCTCTGATTCCTTCCTTACCATTTGAATATCTTTGCTACTGAATTGTTCAGGAACTGCTTCTTACTTTGGATTTTCACTGTTGCTTAGTACAAGGGGCTTTTCATCAAAGCCAGGGACTTGGGATGCTAGCTCAGAACACACTGCATTAGAATAAAAAGGGTTTGCACATGATGAGATGACAGAGTGAATTCAACTGATAAAAGGCTCTTAAGTCATTAATTCAAACCATGCAAGATTAAGAATGCTTCAGCAATAACAGAAACTGTGTTAGGGCCTTAGCAATTTCAAAGAACTCTTTCTTAATTGGCTTCACTATATTCTTCCTTTCTGCTTCTTGTGGTAACAGAGGGATATTAGGAAATCTATGCTTCCAGAGTCACCAGTGGCTTTTCAGAGTTGTGCTGTGTTTTCTTTACTTTAGTAATGGGAAAGCCTTCTAGGGACTCTCATATTCAATCTATCTTTCTATCCCAGAAAAGCAGCATCAGCTGATATTTCAACCTTCCACAGAACTTCAGTCTGGCCAAAACCCAAGGGCACGGGGAATGAGACTAAGCAACACCAGGGACACATTATCAATATGAAGCTGAGATACTCACATGGATGAGGCACCATATTAAGTCCTTGTCTTGATCCAGGGTGCTTGGTCAAGGTCTGCTTCCTCAGAGGACACAAACCCATAAGGCACTGTATCCCAGAGAGGTTCGTTCTCCTCATTCATCCCTATGCTCCCATATCCCATCTCTGAGAGATTTGACGTGCACCCATGAGGGAAGTTATCCCAGCAGCACGGGGCCGCTGGTCCCTCAGTGAGATGTAAATGGGAAGGACATCTCCATGAACAAGCAAATGGACAGAAACAGCTTCTTACTGCTTTTGTCACTTCTCGCTGCAGCTTTGATACTGCCTATTCTTGCAACCCATGATCAGAACAAGGGATTTCACTAATACAAGGTTTTGTTTGCAGGAAGACCATTTGCGAGCATTTAGCCTCCAAGCCAGGCCATGTCCTGGCTGAGGTCCAAACCCCATGAAGCAGCACCTTACCTGCTGAGTTACATTTCGAAACCCACCTTATCCATTGGCATTTCTCCTTTCAGCTCCAACCCATACCACACAAAAGCACAGAAATTCCCTCCCAAAACAACTGGCTGCCTACCTCCTACTGCCATGTGTCGTTCCTTTGCATTAATCTGTTACAAAACATCCTTTTAGATTCTGGAAACACTAAGAGCCTTTTTATGTCAAGGAGTTAAATCTTGTTACTCCGCTCACATTAATTTCCCTCTTTTAACACCAAAGGTTTTGACCCATTTCCCGTTAAAAAAATTATGCACCAAAGCTAAATCATTCTTGTCTTCTTCCCAGACAAGAAAAGAGAAAATGAAAAAGGGTTGCAATGTTTTGCTACCTCATCTTAACTGTCTTGGTAGAGGCTTGTTAAATATATTCTGTTCCTGGCATGTGAGACTGCATTTTGTGCTCCACAGGAATGTCACAGTGGGCTAAATGTTGGCTCTGAGCAAGGACCTTACAGGTAGGAATCAAAACAAATATTAGGATGACGAGCACTCAATATGGAGGCTCTAACTCTAGCCGAGCCCATAGCTGGGTAGCCAATATCACTCAGCTCCAATACAAACACTTTACTGGCCACCCTTTTTCCCCACCAATTCTAGTTTGGACCTCCAAACCAGCATCTCTGATTCCTCCTCTTCAGTTGCGTGAAACACCAGACTCAGCTGACTGACATGTTTAACTAAGTCGTCCCTTTGGTCACACAAGTACAGCACTGTCAAAGATACACTGCAAATGCTGGACTTGAAATTCCTCCCATAGCAATCACACAATGAAGAGGTCATCTGGAGGAGGAAATAAAAATAAATAGATGCTCCTTTTGGAAGGGTTAATGATGGGGTGGAAACCACACAGACTAAAGTCAACGTTTACCAGAGGCTGCAACAGATTTTGTGGTTGCTGCTGACTGTGAAACCCATCACTGGTATCACTGCTCAGGGCTGAAGCATGCTGGGGTAACTGGGAGAGCCCCGGGGAGCTGACTGGCCTTGCCATGCATGCTGCTGTCCTGGAGGGAAATGAGGCTGCACATTTTTGCAGCATTTTCCTCATCATCTTCCCACAATAATGTGTGAGATGATGGAGAGGTCTGGGAGAGCATGGGCTGCCTTTCCCTGGCATTAACCTGGGCTGGGGGACTCACCCAGCTGCAAACTGGTGTTGGGGCCTCAGGACCCACCGAAAGCCAGTCAGCACACCCTCCCAAAGCACATACATAGTGGACATGAAGCCCTGAACACCACCATTTCACTCCATGGTACATTTATATAGAGGAGTGAGTTCAGCCACCTTTGGACAAGACTTTATTCTATTTAAAAGGGACCAGCATGAGGTATCCAGGCATTCGGTGTTATCTCCGTGTGTGGTTCACACCTACTTTCCTTATAAAGTGCCAAGCCATTTCTTCTTTTAAAGCATTGATCATTTTGTGGTTTTCACATTTTTGATCTCCTGCAGCAGGTCAGACATTAGAGAGAGACTGACTAGCAAGATCATGAAATCTTCAAAATCAAGTTTTTTCTCCAACTCCTCATCCAGAGCAGAAATGATTTCCTGGTATTTTGGTTTGTTTTCTTGGCCCTATGGAGAATTTTAAACAAACAAACAAAAAAGAAAATAAAAAATTAAGCATGAAGTTCCTTTTTTATTGCATAATAATAATTTTTAAAAAAGAAAGAAGAATTACACCTGTGTAAATTAGTGTATTTTTCTATCTTTCTATTTAATGTATTTTTCTATCTTCACACTCAGGTTTGTATGTCCACACTCATTAGTTTTTCTAAAGGTATCCCAAAAACTCATATAGAAATATTGCAATCAAACAGGACAACAACTAGTCCCCAAAATTTTCCACCTGAATCCAGAATACATCTTTTTTTAAAAGACACCTAGTCATGACTGACAGTCTGACAGTGATGATGATGATGATGTAGCTGGTAATTACTACAAAAAAAATGAAGTCCGAAGCCTTCATAAAACTGTGGAGAAGAAACCAAATAAACCAACCCTCCTAACCTTCACATTCAAGGCAGGTCCTCAAATATATACTGTGAAGGTCTCAGAAACTGTTGATTTTACAGACATAACTTCAGTAGCTGCTATTCTTTGTCCTGTTGGACATTACTGATGGAATGGAAGGGATTACTAAAATGTGTGTTTCCTTATGAAATAAAAAACCCAAAACAATTCCAGGATTATTTTTTTTTAACCTAATAATCTTTAAAACATCTGATGATTCCAAATTTGATTGACTATTGATATTTTCAACTCTTTTTTCATGAGGTGTCTAGTTTCAGATTTGGTGCCAATTCCCCATCCTCAACTAATCATTTGATCTTGTTATTCTTGGAAGCAAAGGTGTGGTCAACGGTGTCTTTACTCCTAAACATCTGTCTCGTTTACTTAGCTCAGCTCTTTTTACTAGTCCTACTGTTTTTTCTCCACCACTTGATAAAACAGTTGTTTTTTTAAAAAAAATATTTATTTATTTACAGAGGGGAAAAAAAAAAACCCCAAAAACATAAGTGCAAGCAGTTTACAGCCACAAGTACTGATATACCTGGTTGCCACCAACCCCCTGGGTGGGTGACCAATGGAGAGGTGCTTTCTGCTCCCTTTCTCCAAGCAGCCCCTCCAGTGACCACAGTGCATGTGTCTCTGCAGCACGGGGCTGGCTCTCCTGGTACTGTGTCAGTGCTTTGGCAAACTACCAAACGCCTCGTTAAAAACAATGGGTTTCTTCTCTTCATAAATACAGTCTCATATCATCTGAAGGTTTTTTTGTTTTGTTTTGTTTTGTTTGTTTGTTTTGCAGCTGCCCTATTTTCTTCAAATAATGCAAGCAGGCATAAGGCAGCTGTGGTTTATTGCTGTCCCCGCTCCTTTAGCCCTGTGTTAGGCACATGTGCAACATAAAGGAACTAATTCACTGAAGATATTTGTACACTGAAGTCTCACTAGGGATTACCCCATGGGCTGATGCCTACCCAGCTGCAGGACAGAGCCCGAGGTGCCATTCCTGCACCTGAAGCACCTGGCCAGTGCCAGCCCAGTGCCACCCACTCACCCAAACCCCCTCACCTGTATGAAACCCCAAAACTGGGTTTGCAGCAAGCTTTTGGTTTCAGCTTTACTGAGCTTGCCATCGGGGTCAGCAGCGTTGTTATACACCAAAGCTGTGGTAGCAAAAGCTTTTTCAAGGTCTGAGCCTTTTCCTAGAGCTAAGGAGGGAAAGAAGTTATCAGCCTATCAGAAAAAGTGGCATTTGAAATATAATTGAAAGGAATCTGTCAGAACCATCCTGAGTGGGTGGAAATCTGTGTAGTTTCATTAAAGTTAATGAGACTGAAACTGTTTATACCCACAGAGGACATGGCCCAGATTTAATTTGGAGTGGGCCAGGAACATGCCTCACATCCCATGGAAACACACCCCAAATGGCAGCATTCAATGGAGCTGGGGCAGTAGTGCAGGGTAATGTGTGAGACACATCTGGTCTACCCCCACTCTGGGCATCCAGCAAGGACATGCCACACTATGGGGACAGACCATGCCGACCATCTTCTGGGTGCATTTGGGCTCCCAGAATCCTGTATCAGGGAAAACATGTCTCATTTAGGAAGCCTAGCTGAACTGAAATTCCCATGTCTGAGCATCAGTGCTGTACTTCGGCATTATGGTGTACTTGGTATTTTGGCTGAGGTCATTCCTCCCACTTCCAAGTTGTATCCTAAGGACTGCAGTCTCAGCCCTCAGGCACCACAGATGATTTGGGTTGTGATTGTTAATGGAAAGGCAAGCAGAAGAGGAGACACAGATCAATGAAGGAGCACATTGCACAGGGACCCACAAGACCCTCTTGTCTTGCAGCAGCCAAGGGTCCGTATAGACTCTGCAGCTCTGCTGAATCACCAGGATTTACTGCACTTGGGCTATGGCCTTGGAAGACCTGAACCCCCAAGAGGCAATGAATGGGTCCCCTTACCTTTTATTGATGCCAGCTGCTTGGCTATAGGTATGCTGGTAGTGAGAGAGAAGAGAGGCACAGTTACCACCTGGTGAGTGCTGTGTGTATATAATAGTTTCTCAATGAATGAGCTTGCTCATTTCTATTTCACTTAATCCCCAAGGAACTCAGGGCTTCTCAAGGGAGAACTGGCTTTCCTTCACAGTGGGAAGGAAAATAGTCTTTACAAGCAGTACACAACATCACACGGTTCTTCACTTAAGCAAGTAACCTGGAGTTGTTATTAAAGGTGCTTATTAAATAATTTTAAGAGAAGGGCATTGCATCATCCTTCAAGTAATTTCTTCAGAACATGAAGAGCTAAGGAAGTTTCTCAGTTTTAAGCCCATCCCCAGGGAAGTTCAGAGGGCTCTGTCTTCCCCCACTCACCAGTACTCCCAGTTTGAACTGCATACACAGCTCTCATTTCCAGCAGGACTCACATCTGTGAGAATCACCTCCCCATTTTCTATGAAAACTAAAACTTAAAGCCTGCTTACTTTTGCTAAAAACTAGTAACAGAGCAGCCAACACACAGCAGAAGGGTTTGCTTCTGTTAGAAACAAATACATCCAGATAAGGAATTTCAAGACAAATGGCAGATCACCAAAGACACGAAGAACAAAGTGATGACTTACCGCTTGGACATGCCTGCTGCGGCTGAAGGGCTTTTTTTGGTGGAAGCAGGAGCTGGCTGATTGACCGAGTACTGCTTCGTGCTGGGAACACTTGCTCTGCAGCCACACATCTCCAGCCTGGGGTGTTTGTGATCTCTAAGCAACTTGAGTAATAGTGAACAGGTGAATTCAAGCTCTGCCCTGTGGAAGCAGCCTGCTTGCAGCCGTGCCCTATCAATAATGTAAACACTACCTGGTGATCACAGAGCTAGCAAAATACAGCCCCTGCAAGGCAGCACTGCTGGGTTGGGAAGTAGTGTGGCTTTTATTTTATGTGAGAATTTGACAGAAATAAACCAAACGAATGGAACCTGAATTCTCTTAGATCCGTAGGGATGTAATTTTGCATCAGGAATAACTAAGACGCTGAGTCCATTCAGCTGTACACATTATCATTCTAATGGAAAACCTTTGTAGTGTGGGCTAATGCAACCTGTCCCAAGCTATAAACTGAGTTGTTCCTATAGACAGAGTCAGCAACCAAGTGTTTCTCAGTTCCTGACCAGCATTTATCCCAAGTGGGCATGCTCCTGCTCTAATATTTATTCCCCCAGAGCAGTGCAAAGAGGAGATCTGCTCTTCCCATGAACTGTTAGCAAAGTAGCATCCAGCACGGAGCCTCTGCTTCGGTTTCTACCCAAATGGATACTGCCTGCTTCCAAAAGCAGCACGGAGCCATATGGCAGAGCAGTCGCACATTAGAGGAACTGGAAGGGCTCCGATGAACTTTGTTATTTATTGGCATGGATATCACTATTAGAGAACACACAGCTTGTCATGCTGCCTATCTCTGTGCATGGTCTCCTTTCTGCAGATCCTTTGCCTAGAGGTGTCTAGACAGGATAACTTTGACATAAAAGACCAAGTGGCTGTTTTAATCGCAGGGTGGTCTGTTAATAGGTAGTGACTTCAACTACCTCATCCAGCTCATAAGTCCTGGTAAAAGGATACAATACTGATGTTAAAACTACTCAGGATGAGACTTTATGTAACAGGACACGCAAAGGAGACTGCAACAGATGGCCTAGAGAATTAAAATATTTTCCTCATTTAGTAGAAGCTAAATTACTGAAGGCTAATGAATAAGGATGTTCACCACCTTACTGTTCCTGGATTTTAATTATCTTAAAAAGCATGGGAAAAGAGAACCTTTAATTTTCCATCTAAGAGTGTCATTACTCAAACAATTCAGAGCCTTTTTCTGAGAGGTTTAGGCTGTCTTAGATCTCTAGTGCGTTCTTTAGGACTGGCTCATGAATAAAACAGAGCTTGTAATTGCAATGACGCAGCCAAAACACATATAATCAATGCTCATTATCCCATCAATTAACACACCAAAATTAAACAAGAACTCAGGCTTAGTAATCTGCCATCAGCTAAAAAAAAAAAAAAAAAAGTCTTGATATCATGTTGAAGTGATAATTCCCTTTCACATCTGTTGAACCATACAATAAGGCATGAAAAGCCTTACATCCCAGTTAATCCGCAGAATGGTAATGTTTGGTCTTAGCACCCAAGGTAAAAATGAGAGTGAGAAACAGACTCTGTTGCATGTTTATCAGCTACAGGCAGCGCTGTGAGCTGGCTGGCAAACCCAGCCCTCTGTGTTTTGGGCTCCTTCCACCATAGATCAGATTTCAACTCACATTTTGGGGTTTTTTTTAATCTAACCGACTTTTGAGAGCCTGAGCTCTAGAACAGGTGATTTGCTTCGCTGGGGTAGTAACAAGTTCAGGCAAGCCTGAGGTACATTACGCCTCTAGGATACACTAATTAGCGTTTGGAGGAGCGTTGGTGCCTAACAGATAAAGGGTAGCATGAGGATAACCCTTGCCTTTGCAGATGATCAGCTTTGAAGACAGCAAGATTTTGGCTGTACGTGTTGCCCAAGTATTCTGGTCAGCAAGGTGTGCAGGGAGCCAGGCCATCTGCTCGGTATCTATTTTGGTACGCGCTATTTATGTTTGAAATATCCAGGTGCTTTTAACGGTCATTTTTTTAGCATGTTTCACACATTAACAATATTGTCTGCACAAAATACGCAACCCGACTCTTAAAACTGCAAAATCTTTACAGGCAGTCAATTTAAAATAATTGCCACTGCAAAAAGCCGCAGTCCCCACTTCACTTTTGGTATTTTCCCAGAGGATGGGAACATCCTTGTTTAAGTACTTTCCGCAATTCAAGAAGACTTATGTTGCAAAACATTTGTGTGTGATGGAGCCCTGGCTCCCTTAGCGATGACCCTGTGACACTGGGCAGGGGCAGGCATGGGCATGCCCATGGCAGGCAGCCACAGCACAGGGAACACCTAAACTGGGAGATACGTTCACACCATTAGCCACTCAGACTTCATTTCTTCAGCAAGCCCTTCAGCAGCTCCAGGAGAAGTGCTGCTAACTTGCACCCAGAGAGGTAATAGCTTGATCTCTTTGTGACCAGAGCATGGTCATTTTCATCTTACCTGATATGTGTATTTTTTTCCAAAGAGCCAAGACTGAGAAAGCCCCCCCCACTCCACCTTAGCCCGAGGCAGGACTGGCTGCCACAGCCTAATCCTATTTTCCTCTTGCTCCATCCCTTTGAAATCAATTACTTAATGTGGGAAAAGTTAGCAGAAGCAGCAGGTCTAATGTGCTCGCTGCAGTTGGTCTCTCAACACCAGCCACAACCCATGGTGCCCCCAGGGACAAGAAGGCTCAGCCCTGTTGCGGAAGAACCTTCTCCTCTTCTGCAGAGTGGCAGGCAAGGAGGAGACAGCCCAGTGCAGGTTAACAGGGGATGTAACCAGCTGAGAGGATTGACAGCCGTGCTGCTGTAGCAAGCAGTCTGCTTTGCACGTGGGAGTTAGCTAATGGCCGCTGTACCCCTCTGGTCACAGAGCCAGCTCCTGCTCACCGGTAGCTGGTTTACCCACGCTAACATACTGGTGAGCATCCTGAAAACGGAGCCCCTGCCTTTATTCCAGGGGTAGGGAATGTGGAGAATAACAAAGTATCACAGAGTGTGTCTTACTCCCTTGTTTCTCCACCCCTGTGCCTTTCTGAGTACATGCTGCTGCTTCTACTTTCACCCGTGCTGCGATGGTGTAAGTGATGCTCTGGGGGTCCAAGGAATGTTTGCCTCTTGGTCATCACCAGTTTTTAAAAATATCTGTTCATAGTCGATTTGATTTCACTCGAGGGTGAAATCCACACCAGTATTTATCTGCATCGGACAGGCTGGGTGCAGTTTACTGACCAGTGCCTGATGCTCAAGCTGTGACCAGCACTGCTCCAGGTGATGCCAACTGCTGCTGTAGGGCATGCTCAGCAGGCCTGTGCAGGGGCCGTGATGAGAGAGGACCCCGACTAAGAGGCACGGATGGATCAAGCCTATCTCCTCTACCCCACATGCAGGAGGTAACTCAGCTCAGCCCAGAACTTAGCTCCAGGGTCCCAAATGGTTAAAATATTTATGAATCCCATTGCTGTGATGGAGCAGGTAAACTGGTATTTAAGAAAAGCTATTAGAACTGGTCTGTCTGCACAGAAATATCATTTGTCATCTCATGTCCAGGCATTTTTCAGACGTGATACAGCACTTTGGCTCATGCCTCGTATGGGGTCTGTCAGAGAGCAGAGGGGATGCAGGATTCCCTGTGTGCAGACACCCAGCTCCCCCAGTTTAACAATCTAGTGGATAAGACATGAGCCCAACATTTTCATATGGTCTTCTTTTTCAGAAGAAATCCTGAAAATACTATTACTAAATAATTTTTCCTCAGAGAAGTGTTTTATTATAGGATATTTAGACTTTAAAAAGGCAGCTATATTCATAAAAAACTAAAATCTTATTAAAGAAGGACACAACAATAAGGATGTAAGAAAAGAAATTGGTAGCTAAATGCAACAAATGGGATACCTCCCCACTGAACTATTAATATTTCATATCAAAATGCTAAGATCTTCATCCTAAGGATGTATGACATTGACAAATGATAGGATAATCAGCACCAGACAGTAATACTAAAATAGAGATTGTTGCTCCTGAAAATTCCAGGAGGAAAAGCTCTTGGGTTTAGTAGAAGGGGGGAATAAAAAGAAATCCTGAAAAAAAGAACATTTAAGTCAGGGAGAGCATAAGCTAAGTAGCCCATCCATTCACATATATAAAGATTTTGACTCAAATATGGTTTAAAACTAGTAGACGGAGGACTAAGCACTTATGACACAATATACCATAACATGAGAACTTTTTCAGAAAAAGATAAAACGATACATGGCAGTTTTCACTCGGTAGTTCTTTATCTGTCTATAATATTAATAGTGAAACTCTGGAGATATTGTCAGGAGCAGACTACAGACGGGTGCAATGCATGTTGCATACAACTGCCTCTCATCAGTACATCAGAGTTTCAGCCAACAATAACTCAGGGCTAGAGCCTGAATTGCCCATTCAAACTGAGAGCATATACAGATTGGAAATAATGAACCTAATCAGGTCAGGCAATTTCAGTATGAATTCATTCAACAGAAGCACAAACTTGCTCCAAGTCCTGGCCATCATCGAGGCTCTGTTATGGGCAGCTCGATGGCCATGGTGAAGGATATTTGATCAGTCATCAACAAAGTATTGCACAATAAATAAATACCCTGTCAAGTAAAGGCACAGCCCTCTGGGCTGGATTTGCATCTGATCTCATCCTTGTCTCCTTGATGTGCTGGGCAGGGAGCAAAGCAGGCTGCAGAGCCACTGGGTAACTGGAGTCATGCTCCCTGACCTCTCCTGCACCTCCCCACGGAGGGTATGATGCTGCAGCTTTGCAAAGTGCATCCCCTTGCTCAGTCAAGAGCAATGGGGAAACCCTAAACCAGAAGAGAGCTTGCCTCTTCCTGGGCCTCTGAGGCACCTGGAGAGAAAGTCTTGTGCTTCCACCTCCCCCACCACACTCGCAGAGGTACCTGTCTCTCCTCCACCGCTCTACACTTGATAATGCAAATACACTCCCATCTTGGGTAGCTGAGAAACAGGCTATAAAGAGAAACACATGGGAAAACAGGAGGGACAGCATAGAAGATCAAGGAACATATTTTTTCCCAGGCTGACCTAGTTATTTAACTAACTGGCAGAGATACTCACTAATGATGAAGTAGGAGAGTGATCAATCTGCCAGCAGCAGTTGCACAGAAGATGTTCAAGTTTACTTAGTTATTTGTCTTAAAAACATCAAATACAGTCTTTTCCATCTTGCTGCTCAACACTTTGCTCTACAGTCACTATTCCCAGTTGAAATAAGCTTCCAGCTTCTCCACAATTGCCAAAGGATGTGATAAGACTTGAATCCAGAGGAACACGGAGGAAACATTCAGATACATTTTCTTATATAACACAGACAAACGCTTGCATCATTGTTGTTTTCACTTTTGCTGCTGCCATATTATATTAATCTGGGAAGATACAGATGAAGAGATTTTTCACCCCTCCTAATTCACGGTGAAGACTACAGTCCCCAAAGGATAACAACCAATTCAACTGTTGTGCACGGCAGCAAGGAGCTAACTCACCTATGAAGATCTGGACAACTGAGTAAAGCAAAGGGCAAGTCTTTCAAGAAAATGTGCCTTTTTCACTACCTTTATCGACTCTTCCACCAGCTCTGCCCTTCATGAAAAAAAATCTTATATTTTGAGTTACACAAATAATACCCAAAATAAGTGATCATCTTAATTCTGTCCCTAGTCTTGTATTAGAAACTGCCCTGTCTCCAGAGTTGTCAGCTCCCAAGGGCTTGAAAGCTGCAGTTCCTGTGCTCACATCATGGTTACACAAGAATTTCAGCTTGTTTGAAGTGCAGGAATAAACCTAAGAAAAACTCAAGTTTCTAACCCTCAGAATTAGACAGGAAAGTTTGGAAATGGGACCCTGCTGATACGGATGGAAAAATTCATGAAGAGAAAGCTAGCTGACAGAAACCCCCCTATTTCTAGTGGAGAGGTTTAGATAAATCACCTTGGGATACTCCTGATAAACTAATACAAAGTGGATTTTAAAAAAAGGAAAAAAAAAAAGAAGAAAAAAAAAAAGGAGGACTATGTGGGAGGGGGCGTGAAGCACATATATCCCATCCCCTCCTTTGTCACACACACAGATTTCACTTTCTCCTGCCTTGCCTATAACTTTTTCCAAACTTGGAAAGAGAAAGAACAGAAGTGAGAACCAAAATAAAACTTTTTATTGACCCAGAAAATTGTATTTTGCTCCCATTTGGAATACCAGGACATTCAGATATTCTGGTTTGCCCTCTCCACATCTCAAACATGGCTTGCCAGCAATCCACAGAACTGGGATAATTAGCACAGTACTGGGCTAGTCCTAAGGACAGGTGGAAAGAGAGGTAAAGAGGCAGGCAGGTATTACATTGCAAAGTTGGGTTTTTTTGAATTGTGATACTGACCTTTAATGACAAGTGTCTGCATAGAAGTGTAATACTCCACTGTACATTAAAACAATCCTCATAAATGTGTTGGACAAACAGTAAGAATATGACCAATAAGGTCAAGCATGGGAATAGTCAATTTTCTTTTATGGTCATCTTAGTTATTCTGCAATGATATTTTACTATTAACATACTCTGAAAACACACATTGTATGCAATAACTTTATTAGGGTCAAATAGATATCACAATATAGATTCATCCACCGAGTAGCCATAAATTGGTTACAACAATCATAGAAGAGACTAAGCTGTTTTAAGCTAAGATGCTTTCAACATTATAGCTCATACAATAAGATTATATACTGATACACTTTGATGTAGAAATGCAGATGATCAGTTTTGATTAGTATATCGTGCTTCAGGCTTTCGCTTGTGTCAATGAGTCTCATATGTTGCAGTGAAGAAGGGCTGAATTTCCCAGGGAGAGATCTGAATGGGCTACAAGTCTGGCTCTGGCTATTTTAGGACGAGTTCCTCTGAGCCTGGGTTATTTGGTCAATCCAGTTACATTCTCTGGTAGCACCAAGCTAATGCTCAGAGCAGTGACAGAACAGAGGGATATCTAACAATCTTGAAACAGCACAGATGGAAAGGGTTTCTTATAAGAGGGTGTAAAGGAATAATTATGCTTTGTAAGGTCACAACAAGACATGCGGTTTTCCTGTTTTGCTGTATTAAGCAACAGGGCATTTTCACATGGTTTTGTATACTGATATCTGCACCTCTGTTATCTTAGTTAAATAAATACCTTTGTAAACATATAACACAGTTACTTGGTCCTTATTCTCCACAGCTCACGTTAAAAGATTCACAAAACATCCATAGAAATAGTGATTTATAGAATGAATACTTAGCTGAGTTAAATGGAATAAACATTGGTCAGGTACCATATATACTACTGAATGCCATTTCAAGGAAAAACATTTTAGTTACAAAGCATTCAGAACTCGGGTAAGCCATATATTCAACTCTGCAAAATATATAAAAGATGCATACTTCTTTTAAACGTACATTTAACAAAACATAGTGGCAGAAGTTGAGAAGTTCCATTTACACAGTCCAGACATTTGGTAGTATGAAACTGCTTATCCATGCACTAAATTACAGATGACTCAGTTAACTGAAATAATGGTAAAATCTTCTGAAACAAAAAGGTATACCCAAAACAAATGCTCTGAAGAGTCACAGACAGGCAGTTTTGAAAATTTAGGTGCAATGTTACATGCATGGATATACAGAATAATCTGTAGAAATAATAGTAAAACACTTTTGTTTTTCACCAAAATGCAGAAGGAAATTCAATTATATTATGCATATTAAATACTACAGACTTGAGGCTACAAAATGCTTCTACCATCTGAACACATACAAAACTACCATAAAGTTATCTCTACAGTACATACTACAACACCGACTCCAGGTCACCACCTGCAATGAGCATATCCCCTGTATCTGGCTAGTCAGGGAAAAAAAGGCCAACTCCAGGCCACCGGCCACCTCCTGTCTGCCTCAGGAGGTAGCCTTAGATCTTCAATCAACATTAAACATCGTGTTGTAGCATTAATTTATGTAAAACCCTTAAAAATCTGGCACCGCTGAAACTTGAGACCTGTTAAACTCTCTACATGTGAGGGATACAAGAGCTCATGCTGCGTGAACCCTAAATTTGATTAGCAAAGGAGGTTGGCCCACTCTGGCCGTAGCTCTGGGACTGCCCATATTCACCCACCTGGCCGTAGGAGCCTGGCTGGTTGTAGCCACCAGCCGGCCCATAGCTGTCTTGGTTGTAGCCACCTTGGTTGTAGCTGCTGGATTGCTTCTCCATGGTGTCTGGAGGGTACCTCTGGCCCGAGGAATGCCAGCCTGTCTCCTTAAACACAAACCAAATGTTGCCTGCCCAGAGGATAAAGTTCAAGTAGCCAAAAACCTAGGTAGGGAGAAGAGGAGCTCGTCAGCCAGCAGCCACAGCCTCACAGCCCAGCCTAACATTATGACCTTGCATGGTTGTCCTGGGAGAAGTTAAAGCTGCTCCCAGTCCACTCTTCTTCCTAAAACTGCTGGAAAATTTTCTCAATTTTGAAGCAAATTCCCAAATTCATCTCCCTTAGCTGTAGTTCACAAGATGTCTATTTTCCTTTTTTGTTTCAAAAAAAAAAAAAAGGTTGAGCTTTTAGGCCAAAATAACTTTTTTGATTGAAAATGTAATCTAGTTTAAAGAAACTGTGGAAAGATAAAGTTGAAATAAAATAATTAATATGAGAGATAATAACTGGTCAGCTAGCCCAGAGGGGATTTTTCTGATTGGGTTTTTTTTGTGTGTGTGGGGTTTGGTTTTTTTAAGCATTCTGAAGACCAATTTTATCTTGGATTTTTTGCAGATTTTTAAAAGGAATCTGTAAGGCACTAAATGTTTTCTTCCTAAAGGAGCACACAGACCCCTTTTCAAAAGCATTGCAGCAAGCAAGATAAAGCAGACAGGCCAATCAACACACTTGGACAGACACTTTGCACTCTCCTGATCCCAACCCTGTACGCTCAGCCCGCTGCTGCTCCATGGCAGATAGCGGTCATGAGTCACGCTCTGCCTTTCCCCGCAGCAAGACAGCACTTCCAGTTAAAGAAGTTCAGCTAAGTGGTTTACACCAGCCAATCTAGGTCAATACGCAGGTAAAAGAGATGAAAATACATTTGCAAGGTAAGGTTGGAAAGTAGTAATCAAGGTCACTTACAACCGAAGTGTTGAGGCTTGACATAACAGGGCTGCGAACAGGCAGGCATTTGTTGGACTGCTGTTTGCAGGCAGACATCAGCAGCAGCACTTCGTCTGGGTCGGTTGCAATCTTTACATCTGACAGTCCTTTAGCCCAAGCAGATGAGCTCACTAGCCACAAGAATGAGAAGACCACTGTCACAATGAAATCCTAAAAGACAAATTAGTTAGAAGCATTATACTGGTGTGTCCATTTGGGAGAAAAAAATAAAAATAAAAATCACCAGAAAACTGAAAGCTTGTGTTAGAGGAGGGAAAAAACAAGAGCTTGTTATTTTGTGGAAGGTTGAGATTACTGTCATCACCTACAGAGCTAATTCCCAGAAGCACTTGATGTGCCTAATGGGGCAGAGCCCTTCAGCTGCCATTTGCATCTCCAACCTCAAGGCCAGATTCCCACAAGCGTGTGGCTGGTACCCAGGATGCTGTATTGCCTTAGAAATGTGACTGTCCATGGCACCCGGCTGATAAATTGGGATCAGTTAAAAAATACAGATGTCTGGAGAGGAGCTGGGCCCTCCTGAAGGCTGGTTCTCACCCCAGGTTGTTCCTGCAGACAGCTGGGGTGAGCTTCCCATAGGAAGCATTTCCATCTGCGGCAGCATCTCAGGGAGAACCTGAAACTGGCTAATCCTCAGATACCAGATGAGGAGTTTTCTCACCAGCTACAGGTAAGGCCAAATGTTCGGGCTGCACGAGCCATGCAGCCACTAATTATCACACGTGAACAAACAAACAGCAAAACTTGCTAAGCACAGAGACTCCTCAGCTCCTCTCTGCCCTTTAAAGCATTTGCTCCTAATTCCGATCCACATGAAAAGAAGGAAGAAGGGGTGGTGGTCCCTCTGGGATCCAGTGCCTCTGAGCAGCTCTGCTCTGAACCACTCTGCTCACTTTTCCCTTGAAAGACTCTCAGGAGCATGCACAGGCATAAACTTCTCCTTGTCTTAGCCAGAACAAGTGGCCAAGTGACACTGTTGTTGTGTGGGTTTGGGGGGAAAGGAGGGAGGAGGTGTGATTTTTCAAGCTTTCTTGTGTCTTGCTAAAACAGAAGAGCCTTTCTGCTGTCATATTTCATTCCATCTGTCAGCCCACAACAGATGGTAGAGGTGCCAAAGTCTAACATACCACTAACTGCATCGCTGCGTCTTGCTATCCACCTCCCATGGGGGCTGCTTCCCCTTCCCCCTTACAAAGTAAAGGTGTACATAGAAGGAAATTTGCACTAAGAACACAGCATTTGGGGTTGCTATCCAGAGAAATACGCAACCCCTATGAAACATCGTTCTCATCTTCTACAAGCACACCTGAGGTTTAGGGAAGGAGCTGTCTGTGGCACTGCAGGGACGGAGGATGCAAGGCTCCGTCATGAAGAGGCACCAGTCAATAAACCAGCCACACAGGCGAGTCATGAACAAAAGATCTCTCCACTCACGCAGATGGGATTAAATTAACTGTGCTTGGATGCTTTCCCAAAGGATACATCCTTCTCTTTTAACAGTGCCACAATTTGTTTTCTGCAGGCCTGTGTCTGCCACTGAGCTTTGAGTTCCTCTGACCTCCCTTCATGCTGTCCAAATGGGCTTTCTTGAAGAGCGCGAAGCCCAAGAGCTGACAACTATCTTAACACCCAAAGAGACTTTGGGTAGACAGAGGCATATAGCCCAGATTCATCTTTCTTCTTAGGGAGGTTTCCAGCAAAAGAAATTATTCTATCTTCTATGTCCTAGCAGTAACTGAATGACAAACGGACTCCCAGAGGCAACATTTCAATAGCAAAGATTTCCTAAAAATTCCAGTTGGCAGAAAAAAAGGATATTTACTGAGATATGGATTATGATGGAAGATAGTTCTTTTTTTTGCTATGAGGCTTAACATGTTTTCTACCTGGATGCCAAGCCCCCATATAGTTTCTGATTGACACAACAGACGGGGACACACCAGCCTTTTGGGGAATACACTCTTTAAATGACAGGCAATTCTCTCTCAATGCCACCACACTTTTAGACTTTGCAAGATAAATCAAGCTCTGCAATCAGTGCATTGGCAATAACAATAAAACAAACACATAACAGCAGGTAGAAATTCGATGCAGAGACAAACTTGCCCAAATGAACACAATGTAGGAGCTTAAATTTGAGAAAATGAGGGAAGTTTTAAAAGCGAGCAAAGTTCTTCAAGCAGGTGACAGCAGCAGGGGTTCAGACCTGCTGTCACGCTCACAGATCCTGCCCTCATATTGGTGAGGCATTTGAACAACTCTTGGCACGAATGACTGCAATTTGCAAGAGTCCCTCACTCTAATTGCTAGCAGCACGTGTCTTAGGCTGTAACATACTGCTAGGAACACCTAATAGCACTGTGCACTTGAGGGACTGGTCCTAAGGGAACTATGTATTTCTTCACAGAAAAGGTTGTCAAGCACTGGAACAGGCTGCCCAAGGAAGTAGTTGAGTCTCCATCCCTGGAGGTATTTAAAAGATGTGTAGATGTGGTGCTAAGAGACACGGTTTAGAGGTGGATATGGCATTGCTGGGTTGAACCTGATGATCTTAAACCTGAATGATTCTATGTTATTTCTCAGGTCCTGTCTTCTCCATCTCAGTGCCATCCTCCAGTGTTCTGCTGACTACTTCTGCTCCCCTTCACCAGGGTGTCTGAACAAGTCTAACCCTGCACAATCCTATTCTCTCTACCACTAATTCCCCTGTCTGAGAGCAGATCAGAGCCTTGGAGAAAGGGTCCCTACTCCTGGGGCACTGGGATCAGCCCTTTTATACAGGAACTCCCCAGGACTGTAAAGTCTGTCCGGGTGCAAGAAGCACGCCAAGCCAAACCAGAAAGATTGCACAGAGGGACTTGGAGAAGCAACCACACAGCCCATCTGCCAGCTGGCCAGCAGCTCCTCAAGAAGACAGGACAGAATGGCTAACGAAACACCAGAAATTTTTCAGCAGGTGCTTTTTCACCAAGACTACATAGCTGGACTTTTGCTCTTTGGAGATTTGTGCTGTCTCCTTTGCACTGTGCAAGGAGCAAAACAGACAACTAGAGCAAGCCTGCGTCTTCCTATTTATTTTGAATCTTTGCTAACCTTCAGCTTTGGCTGGAACTTGAACCTCTCTCATTTTCAGTGGGTTTGGATTTCTGGCTGAACATTTTCACAGCTCTGGGTGGAACAGAGTTACAAGATAATGACATGCTGAAAATAAAAGTGAATTTCAAGCTAAGCTGTTCTGTGGCTTAATGTCTATCTGGGGAATTTCTCCTTGGTAATTAAAGCCAGAGTGTCTGCATACTAAAACAAATCTTGCATTTGAATGTTTAATATCCCCGTAGCATGGGTGGGGTTTTTTTTTGGCTTGAAACAAAGTAATTTTTGTAGTTACTGTCTTGAAATGGTGTCTACAGATTTCTTCAGTGTGTATTGTTGTACGATTACGCTGTACTCCTAATTGCAAAGCTTCTTTCTCAGATCTCAGCTGAGATACTTTGGTCTGCCTACAGGTGCCTTTGGGAAGGAAGTAAAATAGGAACGTGTAGGAGAAAGCAGAAAACAAGATTTAAAACATGCTGAATATCCAAGGAGGGAGTTTTTAAGAGCCTGAAGTATGTGCAAGAAAAAAAAAAAAGAATTCTTGCTGCCTTTTTCAAGTTGAAACTTGCTTTACTGAGTTTGCCAAAAATGCCTACTTGGAAAAATTTCATATATTATATATTTCAGAAAAGAACTGTGAATGCCTTTTCACGGTTACTAAAACATTTCTCCTTGCTATCAAGCTACTGGCTTTTGCAAAATGCCCGTCTTTGGAAAGGGCAGTCACTTACAGTCCTCAAGTCTCTGGAGCGCAGTTTCAGATCCCCCCCAGTGTTCAGCGCAATCTCACCCAGCCAAAAGCATCTGCAGAAGCTGCTTGTTCACTCCGAAAGGGGACACGTTTCATCTGCTTTGATCTGGTTGGTGGCTTGCTTCAGCAGCCCCCGGAGCACTGTAATAACACGTGTCCTCACGCGCACTCTGTGCCCTGATCTCCCTCCCGGCCATCGCGGTCCAAGTTTGGCACCATCGCCCTGGGCCGTTAGATTTGAAAACATGCACGGCCTCAGCTCTGGCCTGCCTGGAGGGTGCCTGGCCTCCCTGCTCTGCTTGCGCTCCTTCCTCTCCTGCTGAACCGCAGCTGCTGGCCCTGTATCTGGCTTTCATGCAGGGCTTGCAGTGCCTCTCCACAAGCGTTACCATCCACTAACACACACGCTACCAAACTTTTTCATTTGACCAAGCCCTCTCGTACATTTACATCATATGAGGGAGCAACTCTCAAAATGCTGAAGCCTATAAACCCTCCCAGGCAGTGCCTGCCTAGCCCAGCAGCACTGCCAACGGGTTTGATGGACTGCCATGCAAGAGCAGAGGGAGATTTCCTTACCTCAGCAGGGGCAAACCACTCAGAGGATTTGCCTTCAGTCACAACTGACCTAAAAATTCAAGAACCTCCTCAATAACAGTCATAGCCCCAGCCTGGGAAAGTGACCAGCAACAGACTGCTGCAGGTGGTAAATGCATTCCCACAGTGGCATGTTAGCTCGTTTTTGGTTTGAACAAGGTCCTACCCCTGATTTCCTGCTGAATGAAGCTTTGAAAGAATTACACGCTTCTTGCAATGGCCTTGCAAGCTTGCTTCTGGCAGGGGTGTGCTGAGCCCTTTGGGAGGCACCAGTGTGTACAGCAAGGTCACCGTGGCTTGTGCTTCAAAAAGGAGATGACAACAGTGGGCTGAAACAGCTCTTTGAAATGTGAAAAATTATTCAGGTTATTAAAAATTTCATTTTTTAACTGCAAAGGATTCAGTCTTTGTTTTTACAGATGGCTCTTTATTCTTTTCCTACCTGTTTTCTAGAAAGCTGAACAAAGGGGAGGAAATAAAACATGTTTATTCAAAGAAATCTCCGAAGAGCAGATCAGGACTGTACTTCACTCACTTGGTCCACAACATATGTAAAGAGCCAAATGCGTTTCTGCTTAATGTGATTATTCATAGGACTCCAGATGCAAGGGAAAGATCCCATCATCTTCTTACATGTAAGCAACTTTATGCACTGTAAGAATGAGATTATCAAGTAATCGCTATAAAAATGAAATATCTCTTTTCAGGGCCTTTTCTTGGCTAAATAATTTTATGCTTTTACAGTGATTAATTGGAATACTAGTAAAGTGTTCTACATTTATACATGAATGCATGTGGTTTATCATGGCCAATCTTTAACTTCCCAAAGGCAACTGTGAAAGCATATAGAGACAGAGTTATCAGAGTGTGGGTTTTAAATGAAATACATATACGGTATAGAAATTATGGAAGAAATAAGAAGTCTGAGTGATGGGTACTCATACCCACTGGCCATGACTATTCTTTATTTTCCCATTCCAGCGATATGCGGAAGCATCTATCCCTTAACCCCAAAAACTTCAGCACAGGATTAATTGTTGGGTCAGTTACTCTCTGCTTGCAAGCACACAGACCTGAAGGAGAGACAGAGGTGGCTTGTGGTGGCACTCCCAGGGTGCAGATCATCTCTGCTGGCATTGCACACCAGCAATGCCTGCCCAGGGTACATGGAAACCAGCTTAGTTTGTTCTGAGAGATGCAGATATGCTCAAGAGTTGTGAGGGTTTGCACATTGCATTCATTAAAATCTAAGTCACCATCTCTGATTAGTTTCTCCAAAATGTTTCTGTCTCTTGAGCACTAATCAGTCATTTGAGAACCTGTCTTGCACTTGTTCTAAGTGCCGAGGCGAGCCCTTGGCTACTCGCTGTACGTGTGCATCGGGCGGAAGCGTGCAACGAAATCAAAATCACAGCTGCAATCTGCAGAGCCGGGACACATTGCGCACATCTATGAGGTATTTAATCACCCCTAAACTGCTCCTTGTTCCTTTAGGGACTGGGGATCCAAGATCCTCTTTTAGGTTTACCCATCTGGTATGAACGGCCCCGAATGATCTCTCCATAGAGCCAGCGAGGCAGCAGAAAGGGCTCGCTGCCGACAGCCCCGTGGGAAGGGGTGAATCCCACCTCTATCACAGATAAGTAACACAACCAGGGCCCGTGTGACCAAAAGAAACTTTTATCTCCAAAACCTCACAGGCAATGCTATAGCAATAGACACCATACACTGCACAGTGGATAAAACATGCCGGTGCAATCCAAAGAGCCATGGAAGGAGTTAACAGCTTCTCCTACTGGAAATATTTCCTTGCCATGATGTCTCACTTCTCACTGAACATTAAAATATTTTTCCACAGTTCAAGTGACGCTTCGCTGAGATCTCAGCACATGCAGTTGCATCTCCCTACCCTGTATAAACAAGGTAAACTTGAAACATTTGTGACTGAAATTTTCTCTGCGAGTTTCTCCTGACTTAGTGGTCATTAAATTCTTTATCATTGCATATTCTGCATCCAGTCAGGCTGCTGCAAGTTAGTAATGCATTGATGGTGCTCTGACTGCCTGTGCAGGGGGTTTTTGAAAAATATTTTAAAACTTCAAGTGAAGTTTTTCCTCCTTCCACTTCTCCTGTCATGATCGTTTTTCAGATCCTGAAAATTTATCGGGAGGAAAGTCAGCCAGCTCTGAGAGGGTGCCACTTAAAGGCAGATGTCACTCCAGACTGAGCAAATATCAAGCCAAAAGGAAGTACAAGGCTTAAAATAGGAATGGTTTTAAATATGAAATTGTGATCAGGCACTGCAGCAGAAGCACAGACAGATGAAACGATCATCCTGTAACTCTTCACTAAGAGGTAAAAAACTGGTAGTCTGTAAATGGTGCCTGACACACAGACCCCAGCTGTTGACAAAGGAGCAGTGAGGGCTGCCCTGCCTCCTGCACCGACACATGCTGGGGACTGCTGGCTGGACACAGGCACGTACAAAGCACCTCAGATTTCTGCAGCACTTTTCTTTGGGACCACAATCTCAGGGATGAGACATACTCGCACATCCGATCCAATATACGTGTGATCTTGGTGGGTACGGCAGTTCAGTGTAACATCTGCCTGGAGCTGGAGGATGCGTCACCTGCCTCCTTTGCACATGTTACATCCGTAGGTGAGCCCCGCAGCTGTGGGAATCTGGTTTTTACTCGGAGTTTCCCTTGACCTTTGAGTTCCTCCTGGTTACAGCTGGTTTTTTTTTTTTCCTCTGCCTGGGACTCTGCAATTTCCCTACGTCCCCTTTGCACTGACCCAGTCAGGCTGTGGTGCTGCAATCATTACATTGTGCAGCCTCCAGGGAGACCAGCAAGGATGTGGTCCAGGTGAAAGGTCCTTCTTTCTAAAAAGGCCCAACACAGCAGAGCTAGCAGTGCAAAGGAGATGCTGGAGTGCCTGTCTGGGGCAGATGGGGCTCTCCTTTCCCGGCAGGCATAAGCTAAGCATAACCCTCAGCCGCTTCCCAAAAGCTCTCACCGGCAGAAGCTGCTTTTGCTGAAGGACAAACTCTGAAGCATCTTTATATTCTGAACAAATAAAGTCACTTAGGCTTGGTTTAAAGACCAGGAAATTGCAAACAGAAGCTTTGGTAACAGACATCGGTTAAATTTAACCTGGAGATTCAATTACAATCCATTACACAGAACAAATTAAATCAATGCCACATTAATGCTGTAGCGGATTGCACCGTGCACACTGTGACAGACATGACTGCAGCAGCTGTAGCAGGAAAGTCCTGGACAAAAGCAAACAGCCACATCACAATCTGACATATTAGTATTATTTTTTTCTCGTTCCTTTTTCTATCGCTACACAGGATAATGTGGTTGGTCATATGAAAGAATTATTTTCCACAAAAAAAGTTAAAAAGACAGATCTCTGTAACTAATTCTTTGATGAGACAGTTTGAAATGAGATATTGCTTGGTATCAAGTGAATTAAACAGAAACGAGGCTCTTTATTTATTTATTGTTTCTGTAGGGATCCCTTTATCTTGCCTGTTCTACCTCTCCTCTGTGAGGATCTCCCCTCCTTTCCTCATCATTTTCTAGGGAGAAAAGAAAGTTCCCAACAACCCCCAAATGAAGAGGATTAATTTCCTTTGATATGGAATGAGAATTTTTCCTTCTGTAACAATTCATCACTTTTGAATTATGCAGACTTAAATAAAACAACACATCTCGCAGCAGGAAAATCTTCCGCTCAACACCCTGTGATGCTAAGATTACCTTCCTGCAGTTTAATCTATTGCTTTACTGTAGTTTTCTTTAACAGGTACAGCTTTTCTGCACTGCTGATTTATTTTGCTTTCTGTTCTATTTTTCTGATGCTCTTTTTTGGCGGCTTTCAGTCACTTAAGGCACAAGTATCAGCCAAATATCTGGTTTCTGTCAGTCACATAAGCTTTAGATTTTTCTGAAATCTAGAACTAAGTCCTTATGTCAGTCTTCACTAAACTCCCCCTGCTCTTCCTTTGAGTTGTTCTCTTTGCACCAAGACTTCAGAGAAGTATATCCTCTGTGTGAGTGCAATCCTCATCACTGCAGTCACAGAGGAGAGGGTTGCCTGTGTAAGGGGGAGTGAGGCAACTCTACAGCCTGCAGATGCAGAGACTTGACCCAACATTAGCACACATCTGCCTAGCAAGACCGGGGGTTGTATCATGGGGCATGATGTGCTGACAGGTAATGGACATCTAGAACAAAATAGCTCTCACTGGCTTTACAGTCTTGATTTGTAAGAAAACTAATGCACAGCAGCACTTGATTTTTATCACAAGCCTTTAGGAATCAGTAACAAGAAAAATAAAGGTGCAAATGGCCATAGGGCGATGGGTGCACTGAATGACAACTGGAAGGTAAGTACCCTCATAAACCAGCGTGGAGACACAAATGTGCTGGGAGCTCAGGGTAATACTGGAAAATCAGCCACATAGTTCTCCAATGTGAAATAATTTGGTTGAACCAAGCAGTAATTAGCAATAAGCAATCTCCCTGGCTAGGCTTTAGTCAGGGATGAGGTTTCACTTATCTACTAAGATGACGCCTAAGATCTCTTTCCTTTTTTTCCCCACCAAAGAAGCTCTGCTGTCACAGATGTACAGCTTGGACCCCAGCCCTGCAACACGTTCATTATTTGTGTGAATATCCTCACCACAGGCAGTGGGAGAGAAGCGAGGAATCCCACAAGTACATACAAGATTAGCACTAAACTCCACCTGCGTATAGTCTCTGGTACCTTTGTTAAAAGTTTAAATCACCATTAAGATTAAAAAAAACCCCAAACCAGCTGAATGCAGAGACGCTTTGGGCACTGGATCTCCCAGACCACATCACAGCCTCAACCAGCAAAAAACCAAGAGATTAAGACCTACGCCTGAAAATGCTGCAAATGTACACTTACAATTAGAGGCCCTCTGTTGTTTTCACGGTACTTGTTCTGGAAGAAGATATAAACCACAGTGGCAGCCAGCGAGTAGAGGAAGGCGAAGACTGCAATGGTGACGAAGAACTCTGCTGAAGATGAGAAGTCCCCTATCAGGGAGAGCTTTTCTCGGCGCTTGCCTTCACAAGTGGGAACATCAAAATTCACTTCATGCAACCTGGAAAACATCCCAACGAGCAGTAGGTGAAGTACAGATAAAGGAAACTGTTAGCTCAATAAAGATGTAAAAACATTTGCTCTGTCTCCCCATCTCTTTCCTGATGTGCACTGACCTCCTGCTTGAATAACTGGGCCTATCAGTAAGTAGTCCTCTGGGCTGTGCTCTTCAGAGCAGCTTGTACACAGGAGGTTACTTCCATGTGAGTATCTAGGTGAGACTGAGGACCTGAACACATCTTTTAATCAATCTCAGAGAAAACTTGATGGTTTTGTACAAACCTCTTCCTTTCTGGGGTTTTGCCATGGCAACAACGGAAAAAGGATAACACAAGAAACAATTTGATTCTCAAATTCTTACCATCGAGGTGGCAGAAAACTGATCTTATCTACACAAAGGCCATGTGAGCTTCCAAATGCAGGTATCCCAACTTCCTTATGTAAAATAATGAGGTGCCCAGCTACCTGGGGCTGTTAGCCCATGGGACTGTGAGCCATAAAGTGCCTCTACACTAGAAGTTTTAAAACCAAGCTGCAGCAGAAATACAGAACTTGGGTCAAAGAAACACTCCGCAATCAAAGCCCTAACCTTGTACTCACACACTACTTGCAATCAGTGACTGAGCTAATTGATTTGTGGTTCTCTCCAGCAGCTCCTGCCAGACTCTTGTTTGCTCTAATAACTTCAATTTCTGATTCAGAAGGAGAAAGGGGATCCTTGGAGAGAATACTTTGACAGGTCCTGTGGCATGGCCCAGATTAGAGTCAGTGGGGACATGGGGCCCAATGAGGGATCTCTCTGTTCTGCTCTGCTTGGGGAAAAGCAGAGGGGATGAAGCCAGCAGCAAGTTAACAGCAGCAGTTAAAGAAGTTATGATCTGGTACAGAGAAAGGATGAGAAAATGTCTTCTGGGAGACATTCCTCTGCTCAAGGGCAATTAATGTGTGCAACAGTGAGCCAGCAGCAGCAGCAGCAATGAATATATGACTAAATAAAAAGTTAGGTCCCCAGAGCAAAACAAAGCACCCGCAATAGAAATCGCAGAAGATAGATTAATGGACGTTGGACAATTGCATGACTTTTGGCTTTTCCTGGTCCAAACTAAATGTACTCAAATGCGTAGGCAGAACCTTTTCATCAGTGGTTGATGCATAACAGCGGTTATTTGCCTCAGGCATTTTCTTCCCTGAGCTTCTGCCTCTATAGCAGTGGTGGGATGAAAACAAGAAATGAGTCTGCCTAGACTGTGGAGATGAGCAGAGGCTGAGTCGCCTCCCCTACGCAAACACAGCAAAGTCTGATGAAAACTGAACATATGAGAGAGACTCTAATGCTTATGATCAGACAGTTTCCTGACTTGGTTTCAAAGCTTCCTGGCATCAGTGTACACACACTTCTCCTCAGGGCTTATTGTTTTTTCCTAAGAGCCGGGGGGGAGAAAGGGGAAGGAAGATTTCCTAGTGCCTGTCATGCTGATTCTGCAACCTGGAGAGAAAGTGGCTTTGTTTCATCCATCACTAAGGTTATGGAAAGATTTGAAATGCATGATTTGGGTGGGCTGAAAAGAAAGCTTTCTATGCTTTCTTCATGCAGAGCTGACTGAGTGCTGTGCTGACACAAAACCAAACTGGGAACTTGGTTCAAAATCCCTTGAAAACAGTGGCAGCCTCCATGGGGTTCTGGATCAGTAAGAAACTTGTCCCCATCCCAGCTACCCCAGGGGAAAGCAATGCTGTGCAGCCAGAGGCTGTGCTCATGGTCTTCTTCAGGTCTCCTGTCCAGGGCTTGAGGCTGGGTTCAAGTCAGGTTTCATCTTCCACCCAGACCATGAGGCTGCAGCCCAGGGCAGGGAAGGGAGGACACCAGCAATGGTGTGCAGAGCCAGCGATGGAGACCACCCTGGGGCCACCACTTTCACTGGCAAACCCAACATCTCCCTATAAGCCCAGCATTGCAACTTCACGCAAAGGTATTGAAGGCTGGCGGGTTTAAGGTCCACCCCCTGCACCCCCCTCAACCCCTAAACCACAAAACAATTAAGTACCATTTTCTTGTTCTTAAATAATCACGTTTGCTGTGTCTGAACAGCCACGCTCACGTACCACAGCTGCTTTTTCAAGGTCCCACTGTGGGGTGCAGTATCCGCTTTTCTAGCTGAGCACAGTGAGAAGGCTCCGGCCCCTCATGGGAAAGCCAGGCTTTGCTGTGACTGTGGGAGCTCCACAGTTTTACGTTATCACCTCACAGCGCAAAGAGGCTTTAGAGAATTGCTCTAGCCCTGACATCGCTTTCACAAGCACTATGGAACTGTGCTGAGCTACACTAAATACAAGCCAATTGCTCTGGGGGAAAAAAAAAGGGCAAAAAAAACCCATGGAAATTCAGCATTTTATCATGTAAAACACATCTTCAGGGTGGCTGGTTTGTTTTTCTTTTCCTCCCCTGGAGTCCTGAAATAGCACGCAGGGCAACGCATGGTGTTGTAAGTAGCAGTTCAAACTCCTGCACATACCAAAGATGAAATTACTTAAGGAACGTTTCTATCCAGATTAGACCAGGAGTTGCTGCCCTTCCTCTGACTGGCCTCAGTCACCACACCATCCAGTCTAATCACCAGCAACTCAACAGCCTTTCTGAAACATGGTAAAGTAACTGAAACCACTTTCCTTTTCTACTCTGTTTTCCTGACTGCACCTTAGTTCTGAACCGTGATAAACCAGAAAAAAAAAAGTGTTCATATATTGTAGGAACATCTCACTCATATCCTCCTAGCAGTGCTTTTGTGGCCAAGCATCTGTCAGGGATACCAGATCACAGAAGTCATCTTCCATCAAATTATTTTTATGCACTTGCTTTTCTTTTCAGACTTCCCTAGTCTCTAAGAGGATGTGCAGTAATTGGTGCCTCTTGTGGCCACCTCACCTTTGCCTAAACAACCGAGATCTCAGTTGTGTAAAGGGTCCCAAAATAGACCATGACTCAGACCCAGGAAGAGGAGACAGTGGCAGGGAAGAGAGGTGAGCCAAGCCCTGGGGTGCTTAGGGTGGATTCTCACTTTGCATGATGCATTCAAAAAGTTTCTTTAAAGCAGAGGAGGATCAGTGACAGAAAATCCAGTTTTGCTAATCAAAACCTCTTTGTTTGGAATGGCAAATGAGAAAGAGAGCTCTGATTTTTCCAGCGATGTTGCCGAGTCAGCCTTTCTGGGGGCAGGATGGCTTGGTGATTACTCACAAAAAAATTAATTGCCTCTACCTCTGCCTCCCACTTTTGATGTAATTCTACCTGTTCTGCCTCTTTCTTCCTCTGCCTTACTCTTCTTTTATCTTCTCTTATCTCTCATTCCTTATAACTCACCTTTTCCTTCAAGTCATCTTTGGCCCGTGTCTTCTATCACCAGCACCACCCCTGCATTTCACCTTCGCCTCTCCATTTCCTAAATGAAATCAGGATCCCCAAGAGTGACTCTTTGCAATGACACCCTTTGCCCTTTGGTAACATCTGAACAATACTGTTGGGCTGCATTAGCAGAAGTGATTTTCACTGATTGAGGGATAATGCAAATAAGGAACGCTTCAGTAATAAATTTACCTAATTAGGGAAAAAGTAATGAAAAACCTTTCTCCCCCAAGTTCCTCCAAAAATGAGCTGGACCATGCTTTTTGTCTTGTATTGTGCTAGATATTGTTATTAATTCAGAAATAAAGCTGATGACTCAGGAATGTGACCTTGCACCCCACACTCAGCAGAGCAGTGCTAAGGTCACCCTTGCTGCTCATCGCTACTGACACCATCCCCTTCGCCTGCTGGGTCTGTTTGCTAACGATGTTCACCCTTGCCAAGCCATCCGGGTCTGAAAATTCCCTCAAATTCACTTGAATCTGAAGCACGTCCACCAAAGGCAGTCAAGTTTCACTGATGAAGTCACAGTAATTAAGGGCTTCTGGGATTCCTTCTACCATATGGCAAACTTGCCGTTGCCGTGGGAAATACAATGACAAGACAGCTGTATTGTCTGGCCTGACAAGATCAAAAGAGGGCAGGAATGTTTTACAGTGAAAAAAGGATTTTTACATTGTTCCACAATAGTGAAGAATAGTTAAATTTTCAGACACTAATTACCCCTCCTCTGAAAACAATACATGGAGCCAGACACGCTGAACAAAGCTACAGCTGTTACATGTGCACGAGGAGCAGAAGCTGTGCTGTCTCCATGTAAATGTGAAGATGCCTTTCCTTCCTAAACTTCCCTAGCACAATATCCAAGCCACAATTTGCTTTTAATTGCAGCCCCTCTTATTCTAGCAGCCTAGTCCCCCTTAAGCACAAAACCAAAGCCCCAAAGGTCCATCTTGTCCCATGTCCCACTCTACCAGCAGACACAGAAAAGCCCAGGCAGAAGAGTATGCACCAAGTGATCTAATCTTGTCTGACTCACAAAACCTCCCCCTTTAGCAGTGCACACATGGCTTAGACTTGAAACCAACAGAACATGCAATTAACAGTAAGTATGTGCTCAAGTATTATTGATGAACTGGCACAGATTTTGTCTCCTGGGCTTTGGTTAATAAATAACAGATAAAGTTCTGCCTCCAGAAATTCTCAATGGGGGTTAGTGTTTCTCCATTCCTTTACTAGGACGTGGGGAGAAACAGGCAAAAAAGCGATCTGTTTTGGCAGCTTGTCCTATTTTCTGAAAATAGCATCTTGTAATCCACCCCCCCACCTGTCTATGACATGCTTGAGCAAAATCTGCAACACCCACACACGTGCTTGCAAGAATCCAAAGACCCATTATCCTTTCACTGGGCTTTATTTCCCCCTCACTTGTTTCTGCTAGTCAAGCATCAATTGTATTTACTGTCTGCAAAGCAAGGAGAGAAATACACCTCTGGAAATTAGTTACTGCAGGTAGCACTTGGGGAGGAATCTGTTGGGAAATATTTATCTTGGCTAGTAATCTCCAAAACGAGGGAAAAATGAAATTTTAAAATACAGTAGTGAAATGCTGAAATGCACAGGGCCCCTTAGCAAGTCAAACTGCTCTGGTGAGGCACAAGAACATGACAGGCAGTTCATCTTCCTGTCTCTGGGATACGAAGTAAAAGGCATTTCTTTTAGTAAGCCCTGGAAACATGCAGCTCCCTCATTTCAGAGGATGTGCTTTCACACCAGTGCCTCCAGCCAGCCAGTCCCTGGGCAAATACCCCTTCTTGAGGTACCAAATATGGATGTTTTGTAGGTTTAGTGGCAGAGCACTAATAAATGTGAGTCTTTCCTCTTAAGAGCACAGATCACCATCCCCACAAGATTTCCCTAGAGACACTACCTGCATGAAGTAAAAAGCTTTAAAAATAACCTTTAATACTCAAGTGAAAGTAGAAAACTGCCTGAGAAGGAAAGGTCTTTCTGTTAATAAAATCAAGGTTCACTGACTCTTCCAACACTCTTCACAGCCTGTTCTCAAGGAGGAAGCAACACACACTGCACTTCTCACTACAGAGAGCATTTTCCCCGGTACTGGCCAGCCCCACATGCTCAGTGCTAAGTCCTGGCTATCTGAAAGGCTGTCCACACAGCACAGAACAGGCTTCTTTCCAGCCTTTGGAAGAGCAGATGGAGCTGAGCTCTGCATCTTTCTCCTCCGAGGACAGACTCCTGAGGCAGAGGACTCTGCAGCAACAAAGCTGCTCTACAAGCTCTCGTACGCACCATGAACTCTGCTAAGTAGTTGCCCTCAGTCCATAATTTTTTACTAATTATAACCATTATCCAGTAATTCCTGTAGGATCTGAACCTTTGCAGCCAGGAATATTCAAGCTGTTGAAGTCAGTCTCTTTTTGAGGCAGCCAGCCTGTTAATACCTCATTTGATCTGCTTGAAGTCATTAACGCTGAAGTTCTCTCCAGCCCTTCAAAGTCCAATCACTAAAATGTTAATAGAGGCCTGGACAGCTGTGGGGATGCGATGGGCTTGACCCAGCAGCAGGACAGCAGGTATCATGGAGGCAACTGCTCCCTGGCCTTTTTGCACCTGTGATATCCTGGCAAAATGAGAGTTTTCCACCCCTTTGCTAACAGCAGCAAGACTGTTTCTCACTCCAAGCCTGCTCTCTAACAGCTCTTTTCCTAAGATGAAGAAATTACCATTTAGTTGAGCATTCCTGTCCCTCATCTTTCCCAGTGCCCATCCATGACAATTAACATTCCAGCACTGCCTGCACATGCCATGGCCGTTCAAAACTGTGAGGTGCTTATCCATATTTCCTCACTGTCCCAGCAGTTCTTCGTTCCTCACTCTACCAGCCCGCCAAAAGCAACACCTCCTCCAGACTCTAATGGTGCTTCCAGTACCCTCCTCTCCTTGGTCTCCTGCCCTTCCAGAGCACACTAGTTTTTACCACATACCTATCCCTACAAAATCAGTTCATTTTTCTCTAGAGATAGGAAATAAAAATAAAATTCTCCAGCTGACTTGGCAATACAAGCTTGGTCTTTTGTTCCTTTGCTTTCTAGAGGAAGAAAGAATACAGTTCACTGAACAAAGAAGTATTCGAAAGTATTTCACTTTGAACTTCTGTCCTCTCAAAGAAACCTCTCAATTTCTTATAAAAAAATATCCCAAAGCCCCTATCTCTCTACAACTACCAGTAGTTTCACACAAATACATACTTAATCTCGCAAACATTTATTTCTAACTCCTATTTTGGACACTGGAACAACTTTTGTCACAGCTGCCTTCAGTGGCTCACACCCATTCAAATGCATGTCCAGAGAAGCATCACTAAAACTCCCAGAAGATGCTGCTGGGAATCTGACCAAGAAAGCTGTAGCAACCTATAGTCTTCTTGTTTATGTCCAGTCAAAATGATGGAAAATATTTCCCCCTCCTCATATCTTCAATTTCTTGTCAGGTTCCCAGCCCTCACTTGCACAAAGCTGTTGTGCAAACATTTGGCCAGTACTACTTTCCTACAAAGCTGTTTTCAACAGGACAAGTTGTCAGCCACAGTTGATGTCTGAAAACACCACAACGTATGCCGCACTGGGAGAGGTGGCAATTACCCCAGCACCCGCAGCTCGGAGCAGGCACACCACAATGCCTACCCAGAGCACTGCAATATCCACATCCTCTGCTCCATCCCCCTCCACCTCACATCCTTTCGTCAACGCAGTGAGTAGAGACCTTCCGATGTCTCAGGGAAGCTACAAACCCTATTGAGATGGGGTCTAAAGACCCTGGAATAGGGACAACCCCAGCAGTGGTGGGGGGGAGAGGGCAGCAGTGTCACGCCTGCAGCATGGAATCCCTCTTGTAGGATCTCCTCCCAGTGACTGCATTCACAATGCTCTTGGAAAACAGCCTGTGCACACTCCTGGAGGAAGAAACGTCCCGGCCATGTGCCAGCCATAGCAGTGAACCCCTCCAGACTGTGCACGTAATAGTAATGCTACTCCACCGTAGCACCAAAAAGGAAATAAACCGGCTCATTATAGAACAGACGCCACCAGCAGTGCTTGGAAAGCTGAGTGGGTGATCCCAACCCCAATTCCAAGCCTACATCCAGACCCAGATTTATCTCCTGAGATATTTTCACAGCTCTTCTCAGAAACACCCTTTTCCTTGCTGTGCAAGCAGAGTGTAGCACTGAAAGACATACTCCGCTGGTCTTTGCAAACCCAAGTATCTTCTCAGATCGGGCACTTAGATTCTATGTGGTACAGACTGGTGGTGTTGCTCTGATTTCCCTTCACTGAGATATTTTCTTGGGGTGAACTGCTTCCAAGTCACTGGAAAGCTTAGCTGCTGTCTCTGAAGGAAGGTAACCCCTGATTATCTGAAAAAAGAAAAAAGTAATCGTGTTCATAGAACAATGCAAATTATTAGGCGTGGGAATGCCACAGACATACACCACTGTCCAACATTACCTGGTCCCACCATGAGATCCCAACTGAACCCATAGATCTGATGTCCTTTTTGCTGCCCTCTCTTCTGGACAGACATGGGAACCAGCTCCCAAACTAACAAGCCTCTGTCAGAACAGAAAAAAAAGCTTCCATTGGGAGGAAAATCTACAAAAATCTAAGCATCCGGAGATATAACATAGGCAATAGAAAGCATAAAGCAAAATCTTAAAAAACAGTCACTGAATCTAGTAAGATCATATCTGATAAGTGGGTGTATCAAATCCCCAGGCAGTGCTTTTGCATGGAGTGACATGGGACTGCTGAGCCCCTCCTTCCTGCACCCCAGCACACTCTGCTGCTGCTCACATCAATCCATAACAATCCTTCCACCTCCACAATCAAATTCATTCCTTGCCACAATCACATGGGCTATGAACTACACATAAAATCAATCCAAATTCTTGGACATCACCTGGTGTTCAACCAGAGCCACCTGAAAACATAAATCCTCTGATCTGTGAGAAGCGGGGTTCACATAGACTTTGATCTGGGTCTATAAACCCTGAAAGCAGCAATTTCACCTCCAAGACTAGCTGAGATAAATGCAAGAGGCAATTACAGAAGAAGCAGCAACGTTCACTCCTTTGTATTATATTTTAACATTTACTTTATATTTTAACTATAATTTTCCCAAGTATGTTGTCACAAGTTACTCAAAGCAATCAAATGAAGTCCTCTGTAATGTTTTACGGCATGACTTCAATAAAACTCACAGCCAAAATATTTTCATTCAAAGCACATATCAAATGCTCTTCTGTGGGAGCCCATGGGCCCATGGCAGGCTGAGCAGCACCGAGGGCAAAAGCCAAGGCAGACCTGTGGGTCTGCTGATGGACCTGCGGGTAAACTGCCAGCACCTTCGCTCTGAATAACCCGTGAAGTGTCACTTCTTGGAATCCAGACAGGACAGTAGGAAGTATTTTGGTGAGTGGGGCTATACTGGATAGGGTTGGATGCCCAATCTCTCCATAGTCTACTGAATAAGAAGGAATATTGCATTAAACTGTTGGCAAATAAATTCATGTAGATGCCAGGTGTGAGAGAAGACTAAAGGCATCCCATGTATCCCATCCCCTGTAGTCCCGAGAAACCTTCAGAGGTGCTACACAGTGAATGTACATTTGGGAGGAGGGAAAAAGGGAAGGATGTGTGTTTTGATTGTCCCCTCCCTAACTGGGTCATCACATGCTATCTGGGGTACGGGATCAAATGCCAAACAAAGCAAAGCCAACGGGTTTCTGCTTTGGTTCCTTCTGTACTGGCAGCATGAAGACATGCAAAAGGAAATTTGCAAGGGAAGTTGTAAAAAGCCTGACTTTTAGAAAAAGCCTTTGTGGCAGGCACAGATAAAATACCATCACTACATAATACCACAGAGACTATTCATGAATATATATTAAAAATTCAAATTGTGAAAAAGCTGCATATATTAACAAATCCAGAAGTGACTTCCACTTTAAGAAGAAATTCTGGCTGAAGTATTAACGAAGAATTTTTCTGGCACCAAAAGAGTGTTAAGCATAAAATATAGCCTCTTTGAAGCAAAATAAGCCAGTCTGGATCAATACCATCCAAATTTATCAAGAATACAATTATTCTGAGTGCCAAAAGAAAGGCTTCTACAATTTAACAAGAATTTAAGCATCAGTATTATCCCTTCTCTGCACCAAACATCATTTCGAGAAAGCAGCTACCACTTTCCTTCCCAATTTACCTCCCAGCCAGCTGTGTATCCGTGAGCTCTGTGTTCATACAATGTGCATGGACATTCATAACAGAAGACAACAGCTGAATAGTCTGCAGACCTACAAAGCAAGACAAAGCCTCCTCTATGGACCCAGTTCAGCACTCAAGGCTGTTCTCGCTTCAAGTTTTAAGGGATTAAAAACTACAAAGTAGAAGCTGGAGAACACTGAGGATAGTGGCAACTGAGAAGAACTCAACACCTGGAAAAGTCATCTTGCCTGCAGAGCTGCTGTCCCATGACAAGCCTACTGACTGAAGCAATCAGCCTCTCTTGGTTGTGCAACAGGCTGGGGACTTAACAGTTTTTCAAACACTGGCAACCAGCCCTCCTCCTCTGACTCAGGCAGTGTATCATTGCTCACAGCCCAACACACCAGTGGCATGAATAAGCAAAGACTTTGCCACTCTTGGGCTGTGGCTTTTTGGCTCTGTACAAAACAATCTGGCACAGAAACGAAGCCATTCAGATCAGCTAGCAAAATGTGGGAGTGGTGGGTGATCTCTTCCTTCACAAGACAAGAGTGCATCAGTTGTGCTAAGGAACACATGCACAGGGTCAGCCTTGTAGAGAAGGTGAAAATGTGTCTATCAGATCTGTGAGAGTTTTCTATAGATCTCCTGTAGGAACAAAGCATTGACTGACTGAAAGCATCTCCCAGTCCTTCACTGGTGGGAAAAGGGTACTTGCATTTATCCACAGTTCAAACAGAAGCACAAACTGGCAGTAATGACGATTCTTTGGCCAAATTGCCAGTCTTGAAGATTCTACAAAGTGGGTTTTGAAGACTGTAATTGGGGTCAGGAGGAGGCCCTCAAAACTAGAAAGGCCACGAAGTCATCCTTACTTTTATCTGTTTTAATCACACCAGCAATGATTTCACCAAACTCCTTGACCACAGAAATTAAATTGTACATTGTGCTCAGACAGCCACTACTGTGAACCACGGCTATCCAAGTACAAAAGCACAGATATTTACTCCCATCCTACTAGCCTCTTGGTCCAAAGACAATATTCCCACAGCCAGTGTGGGCCTTGAAGACCCATGGACTATGAAGAAAGCTTATTTGCAGATTTTAATTATTTCAGTAGTCTGTAGCTATGTACAAGTAAACGAAAATCATATTAGGGCTGTGAATCATGACATTCACCCTCTAATAATAACTACAGCTGGCTACAAAAATGTGAAATATTCTTTCTTATTAAAAATTCTATTCATTCAAGCCTGAAAAGAACTACATTTATTCTGCAGACCTGGATCACCTTTTCCCCAGACCAGGAGAAAACATAAGAGCAAACATCTCTAACTAAGCCAACAGCTTATTGATTAGAGTGCTCAGCTTGGTTGTGCAAGCTCCATGTTCAGGTTGCTTATGGACTTGCTTCAGTACAGACTTGACCAAGGTTTCTGACGCCTTCACCACCAGAGAAGCCATGTGCTGGGGCCATGCTTTAAATAGCTCAGAAAGTTCTTGCAGTCATGTCACTGTGGAATAAAATCTTTTCACTGGGTTTCCATTGGGAATAAAATAAAAAAATATTTTGAAAAAAACTGAGCTGCAGTTTTCTGGAGGGCCTCATACATTACTGGAATGTACAAATCACAATTAATTAAAAAAAAAGTCTGTATTTCCCAGTTAAAAATACATCTTAATGCTTCAGTTTGCTTTACATCATTAGGTCACATTAGGTATGAAGGAACTTTTGTGAAGGTGTGACAATCAGAGATACCTGTATCCTGAAGGATTTATTTCCTGAATTTCGCTCAGCAGGATGCAACATTAGGCCCCTCATATGCATCATTTCCAGTTTCCACTAACAGCAGTCAAAACCTAAAAGTCCTTGTTAGGCAAATCTATTCAACAATAGATCAAAATTAGGTATAAAAAGCACTGCTGAGATCAAGGTTTGAAACTGTTGTGGAAGAAGCTAATAAAAGCAAAGAGCGAGCCCTTAGTGCCCACCCTGGAGAGACAGTTTTTATAATTGCAGTATTGATGAGAATCTCCAGCTTCACTGATGTATTATTGAACACCTTTCCTTGTCAGTTCAGATGGTAACCCCAGATCTGCAGTGCTACATGAGGTGGTCACAGTTTGGTAAGAAATTGGACTTAATTGTTGCAGCTTTCATGAACCAACTGACTGCAGAGCCAGAAGGGCTTACTGCGACCATGCAGCCTGTGCTCTTCACTGCTGAACTCCTCCCGACCATCCCAGCAACTCCAGTGTGTACAAAAGCAGTTTTTCAAAAGGCACCGAGTTTTGTTCTCAGGAGTTCCAGGATGGAGATTTCTCCCTTCAGCAAGCTGGAATGGGTCACGCAGAGCTTAACTAGTGCTTCTCACCTTCCCAGGAGCTCTGCCAAATCTGCATGGGAACTGGGGCATCTACATTTTGGCACAGAACACACCTAAACTAACACAACTTCTGCTGACTTGCTTCCCCTTCCACCTACCCGCAGTAGTGTTACAAGGCTACAAGTTGCCTTTGTAGAAGGGACATCTTCTGTGTGATGAACATGTGCAAAATAAACACATGAAGCTTAGGGATTTTAACTGACTAGGTGACTTTATTCCTTACTATCTCCTACCTTCAACTGGTATGACAGTCCAAGACAGCTGGGAAGAGAGCCTGCTATAGTCGTCTGAAAGCCAGCATTGCACGCAATGACTTAAAGACTGATGCTTATTTATCAGTGGGTCCTGGTCTCCCAGACATGATAGACATTTATAATCTTTCAGACAAAATGTTTTCCACTGAATTCTGAAGCAAGATTTACTACAAATGGACAGCAGAAAAAAGGTCTTGTATGCTCTGGTACAGAAATGTGCTAATATTAACAAAGGTTTTTTCCAAAGAAAGATAGTTGCAAAGCACAAAGAGTTAGCTACTTTCTCCTTAATTATCATCTATAGCTTCTAAGTAGGCAATTTAGATCTGGCTGTCATATCTCAAATGAAAGACTAGCCTCCCCATCGCATGCAGATGAGGCATTTACTTTAAAGGGTGCTCAATGGGAATGTCTTTATTCAAATGAGATGCTCACAGAGTGAGTGAAAATCTCCCATAAAATGCAATTTCCTTTTCCTTCAGAAGTAAGGATTACTTCAAGAGACAGTTTTCCTGGCACACTGGAAAGATACTAAGAGGTGATTTAAAATAAAATGCAAAACATTTGTTTTGCTCACTGTTCTGATACAAAGACATGCAGAGACATATTCTTTCACTAGGCTCACGTTAGCACCACCAGGCAACCCCATTCTGTCCCACTAGCAGCTATGGCCCAATTCCCCTAACGCCTATGCACATACTTCCCTTAACCACTGGCTTAGGTGAGACTTTGTTTAAAATTTAATTGTGATCCTCTGGGCCAAGATTTCCCAAGTAGCTTGCAGGATGAATGCCACAAAAAAGGGCAAGAGATACTCCAAATGAATTCCCATACTGCATTTAACTTGGGGATACCCTGTGTAGGTAGGATGGGCTAAAGCACCTCCGAAAGCTAAAGGCAGAGAGATTTTAGTTGAGAATCTGTCTCAAGATTTAACAGACAGCACACTTACGGTATTGTATGACCTACATAGTCTAACACCTCAGCTCCTGGTGCTCAGCCCTGCCATGGCCCCTGCAGCCAGGGTCTGAGCGAGGTGTTCCTCCCTTGGTTAGGAAAGGGATTTACAGAATTGAGATATCTACAAAACATCAGGTGATGATATTAGCAGATAATATCTCTAGCTGGCAGTGTGCTGCCTGTCTGTTCAGCACAGCATCTTGAGAGTACTTCTGCTACATGAAGCCCAAACATTTCAGTGCAACTCCACCAGTTATAAGAAAAACATAAAGTTTGTGACAGGAACAATCATGTAGCAAAAATCTTCACTACAGACTCAGTAAGTCAAGCCTGACATCTGAGCTGGTAACTTAAAAAATCTGCTTTTTTAGGAGGATTGGTTAAAAAGTATCTGAAAACAATGAATACCAAGTACTCTTCAAATACTTACTATCAAAGACATACTCAAAGAATAGCAAAGTATATGATAAAAATATTGATAGGATCGGAATAATATAACAAACAGGGCCTTCACCAGGAGCCTTACTACAGAAAAAAAAGTACTGCTTTGGAGCACTTGGATGAGTGACAAATTTGATCTGAAAGGGTGATGGACTGCAAGAGTGGCAAATAATTCCAAGATGCTGGGGTTTTTTTCCCCCCATTCAAAGAATCATTATTGCAGTGAGCATCAAGATGACGAACATCCTAATGTGTGCCAAATTTGCAATAGGTATGTTACCAAGCACAGATCCTAATGCTGAGAAAAACTGCTAGTGTGAGACCAGACAAGTTTTTTCCATATTTGAACTTCTAAAGAAATACCTATACAGGTATCTAGAAAAAAGGTTGACTTGTGTTTTAAAGCATGAAGAGGTAAAGAAATCCTTTGTGATGTAACTAGAATCAGGAAGAAGAAATGAGAAAACTTCAGGTGATTATTTGAAACAGCCTTATGAATATCAGCTTGGACATGGAAGAGTCTGGCAGGATACATATAAAAGTGTGGCAGAGCTCCAGAAGACACTGCTGGTAGATATTAAGGTTTGGACTACAGGTTTCTTTGCATATTACAGAGTGACTACAGGGTCATGGATGTGGGTTGCAGGAAGCTTAAGTGAATCAGTGTAGCTGTAGATGGAAAAGCATCTGCCTCACCACTAGGAGAGAGGGTGGAACCAGATTTCAGTTCTCTCATCAGTGACATTGGAGAGAATCCTCTGCGGTTACTGCGCCCCGGTAACATTAGCCCCAGCATGGGGTACCTCCAGACAGGGAACAGCTCAGCCTCCCCCCACGACAGCCCTGCACAGGTACCCACTGCATGGACTCTTCTCTGAAGGGATCACTTCTCCCAGCCGTGCACAAGCACCACTTCACCAGATTACTTTGACGGTCTTCTCTAGTGATTAATGCACTTAACTGAATTTCCTCACTTGTCCTTTTTCACAGGGCAAATGAATCCAGGGCCAGAATTAAACTGGGAAGAGAATGTGATTCTGGCAGAAATGAGAAGCAATCATCTTGTATAGGGAATTTATTTGGGTTTGGGTTTTGTGGGTTTTTTTGGTGCTCGACAGGCTCCTGTTGCCAGAGTTTCACCAGTGGTAAGATAATGCAGGAGCCAAGCACAACTATCCATCTTACCATAACTTCAATCTAATATTAATTCTTTCTTGATTTTTTTTTTTAAGTGCACCCTTCAAAACACCCTGCCTGTTGGCACTAATGATTTCTCTTTAATTCATTTACATTGTTTGCTGAAGATTTTTGCAACTTGTATGTTGGGGCTGAGAAAAATCTCATGAAGAGGGTATAGAGATGCTCTGTGGCTTGCAGAAGCATCAAGAGCTACCTGCTGTGGAGTGCAATGCTTCTTCAGCAGATTCAGGACTGGCTTGGGGCTACATGAATTACTGAAATGACATGAAGTCAGTTTGGTGATTGCTATGCTTTCATCACACATCCCCAGACCCCAAAAGGACTGGTTTTGCCCTCCTGCATCCTCCCTTTCTTTATCTAAGGTGCTCATGTGCTTCTGGGGCCATGACAAGTGCAATGCCCACTCCTTCTGGAAAACTCATCCCCGTTCTGATCTTGCTTTAATGGGAATATTTTGAGGCTCCTTCAATCTGATTTCCAAAACATCCAAGTCCTCTTGCTTTGCCAAGCTGTCCTGTTAAGCCTTACAATCTTGTTTACCCGCTTAAAGCCCCTGACACTTAGTCATCAACTAGCCAAGGTCTAGCAGTTCAACTTCTAGGAGAAAACAAAACCTCAAACTCCCAGCAAGAGGAATGAAAGCAGCTGGTAACAGGGCTGCATGGCTTTCTTCATTTCAAGTCATGCTGGAAAGCACAGCTCACAAAGCAGAGCTCAGGTATTCAACTGCTTCAGTGCCATACCTGACAGCCACAACAGCACTGCAGTGTCAGATGCTCAGCAGCATCTCTCCTTCCACCTACACCTCCCCCAGCTGTCAGCCAATAATCAGAACACTAAAGGTATTTGAAAGGAAAATGTCATGTGAATATGGACTTATTCAGAACTGGATGCAGGACAATTGGTAGGAAAATCATCCTACCTACACAAAGCCCACATGCCCATGCGGGCAGATGAGCTTTATTATCAGTCTTCAAGGGCTGTCTGAACTTTAAATGTGCCTGTTTTTTTCCAATTGCTCTAATATGGGATGTTCCATTTCCCAACTAATCTCAGTTCTGATTTTAGAGCATCCCCTCTCCATTCTGTGAAAGGAGCACTAGAGAAAAGCAGAGAGAGCAAATTCATGAATAAGTCACTGGAATATTTTCATAAAACAGTGAAACAACACCAAGTTCCACAGGTAGCACTGGGACAGATTTTCCAGGTGCACATCTGCTACTCCACATAGTCTGTACATCTTTGGATGCTTTTTGCATGTGCCCGAGCTTTGCATGCAAAGTTCCAAACTGCACAAAAACTGAGTCTCCTCGTGCTTCTCCCAACACACCAGCTGGCTAAATGTCATCCCCCCCTCACTTGCAAAGCACAGGTCTATTCAGACCACGTGGCCAGCCATCCCACTGTACATGCCATACACCCCATCTGTGCATGCTGAGCATACCCAGCCGCAGCCGGGAGCCAGGCAGACAGTTCAAGGGCCAGTTACAGCCTCAGTTGGACGCCCTCTGCAAATAAACCCTGTCTGGTATCATCTTTCCAACACGCTGGAATGTTACAATTACCCAGCAATTATTTCCAGTTTTTCTAATAAGCAAGACTGTGGGAAATTGCAGATCCAGTCACTTCCTTCTGGAAGCAATGGTCAATGTGCCTGGTAAAACACCAGGTAATACTTGCTGGCTGCTTTTCTCCATTTTATTAAATTTTTACATAAAATACTATTTTATAATAATGAAAACTAAAAGCAATTTACTGTAGGGTGTACTCGGTAATGAACACTGGAGAAATGACCCATTTGGAAATGAATCATATTGTAAGCTCACATAACTCAATTTTGAGGATCTCTCTTACGTGTACTAAGCAGAAGCAAAAGAAAATGCAAACACGCTCAAAACAAAAAATAAACATTTGTAACACCAGGAAATGTGCCTCTTTGGAGTAATAAATGTGTGTCAAGGAATACTAACAGTTCAAGGAATCAAATGCAGTTTCCACTGTTTGGAAGCTGCTATATTTCAGAACATGTTAAAGAAGTAGATGCTATTACATCTGGTCTGTGAATAGCAATCATAAGGAAAACAGCATGTGATTTCCCAAGGAAGCAAAATAATTTGAGAGTCATAGTGTGCTAGACTTGAGATTGGATTATGTATTCTTTTCTTAATCATCTCAATTCCTTAAAGAAATCACTTACACATAAGTGAATGGTTTTTAGAGTGGATGTGAAATCTTTAAAAACAGAAGACTGTGGATGTTCTTTTAAGATCCTCCTTCAAACAGCATGAACATTTTTATATGTACATTTAACCTCACTCCAGCTTTTGGACATACTTAACATCAAATCTGTTTTCCTAAGTCACTAGGTTCCAAGGTTTAAAGTATTCAGGCACCAAGAGATGCAGACAGGCAATTAGTAGAATTTTCAAAAGCATTTACAATTACAGTTCAAATTAGTTTTGTTTTTCGCTTTTCCTTCCCCATGGATTAGCTTTTCTAGATCCTTGCTAGTCCAATGGTTGGGAATCCTCTGTCACTTCCTGCTTAGTTAACGACTACTCTACAGTTAATGGATACTTTATCCCTATTATTTTCTTGGGCAGATGTGTTTTTGTTCTTATTCCTTGCCTGATGTTTTCCACTCCCCGTGACTCCCTGAGCTGCCCTGGCCTTTATGGGGGTCTGCATGCCCACAACTGCTCTCTTCCCCTTCACTGAGCTCCCAGTTCCCCAGTGGTTCCCACGGCCCCATCCACACCAGGTCTAGCCAAATTAATTCCTTCTGCACACCCAGAACCTAAACAACACTGAGGAGATTCAGGAGGCCCAGATCAGTGTTTAAGCAAGAGCTGCTATAAATGATGGGAAACCCCACTGAAAAGGGGCTTCGCACCAGCCCCCAGCGCCTGCCTCCCGGCAATCCACCCACCACGAACCGAACAGCGTTACCTGAAGGGGTAGGCAAAGGCTATGTCAATGTTGAAGTCACTCTCTGACTTGTTTGCACAGTCCACACTCAGTCGCAGTCCTCCAGAGTACCCACCGCATGTTGCAAATGCAAAGATTGCAAAAAGCTGTCAAAAACAAACAACATGATTTTATTTCATTTCAGCAGCTGCCACAAGTAGATCCCCCCAGCAGCTCTCGCTGCAGCACCAGCCCCCTCGGGTCAGGTTATCCATCGATCCGTGCATTCAAAGCGTTGCAATGCGTTACTCCTGCACCCTTCCTGAAAGCAAATACAAAGAAACACGTAACATGAAGGTCCGTTGTCACACATCACCATTTGTCTGTGCCAGGCATCTCAGCCCTCCCTTCCTGTTTTGAACCCCACTGGGGAATTCACAACCCAGGCAGCTATTTAAATCATCCCACTGATACGCACGCTTGGACAAAAAAAGAGAAGGATTAATATTGATTGAACATAATCAGTCAGTCTTAACCCAAACAAGCCACTGGCACAAGTATTTATAAGGGGGAAACAGAAGTAGCAATAGTAGACCAAGACTATTCATGTGACCACCACTCCATTACATGGCAAAACACAGAACTGTAGTGCTTCTCTTCCATTTCATGTATGACTTGGAAAAAAACACACCATAATATTTTTATTATTTTTCCAAAATTACTACCATAAGCCAAGATGGGTACAGAGGTACAACTGACAGCAAGACAGAAAAAAAAATTAAAAATTCAAGATTTAGGATAAGCTCAGACAAACCGAACAGGAACAAACAGCTCGGGTGGTTCTGATGCAAACCTGTATCACATCTCAATCTTCCAGGAGAAAAAGGTGAAGGAGAAAGTGTGCAGGCCAGAGACATATCAGCATTTATATTTATATCAAGGGTTCAAACAGTGGAATGGGAAGCAGGCATGTTGTCCTGGTTTGAGTGAGAACAGAAATAATTCTGTTCAGTGACTTTACTTTTCAGCTCAGTTATTCTAACTCCCTGCACTGTCTGAAGTCAGCAGCCTGTTTTCACAGGCAGTGGCTGCTTCCAGCAGTGATAGCACTCCATGTTTAGAGTTAGTACCAAGGGTTGGTGTGCAGACCAAGGCCACTGCTGCATCTTGTGTACCACGTTGGGGGGTGCAGAAAGTAAAAGGCTGCACCTGCAGGGAGGAGGGGACAGGACAGGTGACCCTGAACTGACCAACAAAGGATTCCAGCCCATGTATGTCATAGTCTGTATAAAACTGAGGGATCATGACACTCTCAGATCAGGTCTTTCTCCAGCTTCTTGTCAATTCTTCACTGGCCAGCATTTGAGGATGACTGTCCATTCTGCCTCCAATCCCAATCTGTGTATTTCTGAATCCGGTACCAGAATCCAGCTCCTGAACACAGCTCCTGTCTGCTGCTGGAACTAGTCTGGGACTTTCCTGGTGCCTGCTCGACAGCATCAGTGGTGATGGTGATGTAATTGCCATAATGGGTTCAGTACTGATTTTGTATATATTCCAATTTTAGTCTTATTTTCTTTAAAGCTGCTCTAGTTTCCTTTTCTAATCTGTAAGTCTCTCTCCCTTATTCCCTTTCTCTTCCCCTTTGGGGGTGCCCTGACCCTAAACTGTGAGATATGTGTCTTAAAACACCATTGACGCAGGCCTCCTTGGGAGAGTAAGCAGAAATGGGAACAGTTGATTTATGCAGTTGTAATTTAAACTAAAGGACAGGTTAGATTTTGTTGATTGTAGTACTATAGCTCTAAAGTAACTCCATCAGCTTTAATAGGGTTACTCCAAGACATGGGACAGAGATGGGAAATGACAAGTAAATGGCTGATCCGAGTCACAATTACATAAGCTAAGAGTCAGCAACCCAGGGGAAACAATGTGCACATCTGGAAAAGAAAATATGTCCTTTAAGACTGAAAAATTATTTTGCCATTACATTTGCTTGCTATATAAAGGACTGAACAATTCAGTAAAAGCAATATAGAAATAATAACTAGAAAAAAATAGACCTATCCTTGCCACACAAGGCTTTGTGAAGCAGACTGTTCACCTTAGTTCTCCCAATTCACAGCACAAGCAAAGCCAGGCGCTTCAGCAGCCTCCTTGGGCTTCAGCTTTGCATATGCATCATTTCCCCAGACACTACCAGGTTACAGATGTGACTCCTGAGCACCGGGGCCAGGAAAGACTCCCTGGCCACAAGGTGATGTGCTAAGCATGATAAATATCAGGAGAACAATGCACATTGCCACCCTGCTACTCACTCCTAATGAGACCAAGGGACATCACCAAGGTTAGATTTGCAAAGGTATTTAGGTGCCCAAGAACAGGGAAAGTTGACAAAAACTTTGAATCAATTCTTCATGCTGAGTTTGCTGAAAAAAGGAAAGCTGAACTTTACTATGAATTGACTTGTTAAATATATGCTCTGAAATAAATGTTTCTGCTACAACTTGAATAGTGTTCCTTCATCCTAAATGAGACACTTGTGCTGTAAATAAAGAAGCTTCTACCCTTACATGTAGCACAGCACTGAAAATCAGTATTAATCATCTCAGTTTAATTTCTGAAGCGATGTCAGAAAACAGGATATTAAAAAGAACAGGAAAGTTTAGAGCTGACCTGCTTTCTGGCCTAATTAATGGAGTTGCAAATGCAAGTGTTTTGCAGATACACAGGGAGGCACAAAGATTAATGCAGTGATATATAAAGAGGGAACTGAAGAGCTGCGGTGTGAAATGGACCTGACATAAAGCAAGAGCCATCAGCTCTCAGCTACAGCTCTCAGCATGGGGACAAGCAGAGGAAAGATAGGCAACTGACATGCATTTCCTTTAAGCAAGTACTGGAAACCAGCACAAACATGTGTCACCATGTTTACTGGCCAAGGCCATGGGGCCATGCCCCAAACCACAGCTCAGGCTATTCCTTCTCAGAAAGGATCTCCTCCAGAGTTCCCAATTTTTCTTCTCCAGTACCAAGAGCCTCTTTGACAGCAGACTCAGGCACCTGAAGTCTCATTCCTTCAGAAGGTTCAGATCTAGCCTTTACTCACCATTTAGCCCCACGTTCATCTCTTAACCAGAAGTCTTTCAGAGGCTTTCACATGTTCAGCAAACTCTTCAGCCTCTTCCCTCTCCATCCACAACCCAGCAGGGCTGTCCACCAGTTTCCATCCTTACTCAGCACACACTCTGCTACAAGCACCCAGGCAGCACCCACAAGGCAGGTGGAAAAAAAGGACACAGCTGGAGATTTTTATAGCAAACTTCAGCAAAGCCTCAGCCAACCCGAGCTTGGCTCTTTGCTGTGGCTGGATCAGATGCTGCTAATGGCTAGGATCACCCAGCCACCAGTCACACCCAGCTGGGCCCCACAGCTGTGTGTTAAAGTCATGCAGCACATTTGGGAAGCATGTTTATGTTTTGCATTGCAGGAGAGCAGAGTGAGGGCTGCATATGAATGGTTATTTCCCTGGAGTATCTCACCAAGCAGCAGGAATCATTCTTCTCCCACCCAAGCAACCTTCTCTTCCTACCTGTGCATTTTTCCTCCCTCCACTGCCCCAATTTTTGCCACTTTATGTCGTCAGTGGAGCACCTGGCAAGACGCCAAGGCTTACGCATCAGGTTTTGTGCACACTGTAATTCGGTGGCAGTTCCAGGAATGCTGTAAACACCACTGTATTTTATTGTAGCAGGATTTGGGTAAGTGGCAGTTGTAAACTCCATAATGGGAGCTTTATGGGCCAGATTCAATAAAACCTCCATCTGCGAGATAATTTTATTGAATCTGGCCTCTCTGAAATTGAAAAGTTTATGGAGAAAGGGAAAGCGTTTCCCTATGTTCCTATTTACTCTTTGCCTATAAATCTGCACTCAGCGCTAGGCCCATCTGCAGCGTGTGTATCGCCTTTCCCCTCCATGTGACATAAATCTCCCCAGCACACAGGTACCTCTGGTTATCCCGTGGCTGCTGCCTCTCGAGGCTCAGCCTCAACAGCCAGTGCTGTGTTCACCTTCACTGGAAAAGCAGCAGCCATGAGAAACACGGTGCCCTTGAGGCAACAAATCTTTGCTGCTGTGGCAGTGCCAGGCTGTTCCTGCCCGCTGGAGTGGGAGCAGGCAAGGTCCAGCCGTCCCTGTGCACCCCGTCCCTCCTGCAACAGTGATGCAAGAGGGGGGTCAGTGCCTTTGCTCCTGCCCAGGCTCTCAAGAGAAATGGAAAATGTTTGTCCCCAGGTTGGATCAAGGGTCCACGGTTCAATGTGGGTGTGCTAACACCCCATGCAAAGCATCCCGCTCACTCAGTGTGCACTCTCAAAGCAGTTACCGGCTCATCCGATGAGGCCATAGACCAAAGGGAAGGGCAGGAAGAGACATTATTTGTGCTCAGACCAGAGCAATCCACATCTCCCATGTCCAATTCAGCCTGGCTGGAAGATCACCCTTCTTCCACATAGTTTCAGACACATCTCTAACAAGGCAGCACATCTCTGAAGCTCATTATGCCTTACTGTGTGCAGATTAACACACTCCCCCCTGCTCCTGTTGTGGTGATATTTCCTCTGTGACCTTGCAGCTTTGGCCTGCATTATTGGTATCTTCTTGTAAGGAAGTCAGGTAAATCTCATACTGTAACTTAACCAACAGGATTTATTTTTATGATGGTACTGTGCAATAATGAACAGCCTTCTCTGTCAAATCAGATTAGCACGTTTTAAAGATCAGTTGGCTTCTTAGCACATTGAGAAAAAATGGCAATATAATTTCCAGCAGAGCACGTGCTTCTCACACCAGCTCAAGGCAGGCAAAGGTTCATCAGCTGACTTACGGGATCAGCTGGAAACCCTCCTTCTTCTGATGCTAGGCTTCCACACAATGGCAACGGATCCTCTAATTCAGTATTCAAGAGTTGTTATTTGCCCAGACTCCAGACTCAAGGCTGGTCCCCTCCTTTCCCAGCCCAGCCCTCCCTGGTGGCCGGGGGCGTGCGATGCCCTGGGGGAGCTGAAGTCCCAGCTGTGCCTTAGACAGTTGGCAGTGCCTCAGCACGTGACCCCAGACATCACTCATCCCAGAAGTGAAAAATGGGATGAATTCCCATCACTTCTCCGCGTTTGGCTTTCCGGCAATTCCCCTCAATGCCTGCTGCGCGACAGGCTCGCCGAGCGCACCAGAAGAAGGCAGAACGGTTCCTGACAAGGCGAGTTAAAAGGCTTATGTAGAGCATGTTACAGCTAAAACATCCTGTTAGGAAGATATCACTGTCATTTAAAATTGATGAAATTTTTATATAAGTTGCTTGCTTTTTCCGGGAGCACGTCTTCCCCGTGCAGCAGCCTTCGGCAGCTTGCTGGCAGATGAGATGGAGCAGCCCTGGGGATGTGCCCCAAATCCATCTTGGTGCAAAGGGGAGATCCCTGCTCTAAGGGCTCCTCAGTGACTCCTTCAGGATGATGAGATCTTAAAAAGAAACCGTGTTAGTCTCGCCCGGAGCTGTGGTGGCCAAAGACAGCCTGCAAGGGACACGTAGCTCACTATGTGGGTTGGTCTTCAATATGTTCACTTGGGGCTGAGGGAGGAAAATGAGAATGAATCTGCTGGACAGTTTCCCAGAGAGGTCCCCCTCGGCACCCCACTCCTGCCCTAGCAGTGGAAAGCCGCGGGGAACTCCTGACGCTGTCAAAAAACAACCTGAAGTATTTGAAACGCCTACTCTTTTATTAGTCATTTTACACATTCGAAGTGTTTTACAAAAGACGCCTCTTTTTCTGGCATCGTTTCTGGATGCCAGGCTTCCCTTTCTGCAGATCGCCACCAAAAAGGGACTGCCAAACCTTTGCCAAGTGCTGTATTGCTTTACACTTCCTGCCGCTCGCCGCGTTCAGCGGCGCGTGTGAGAGCGGGGAGGGAGCGCACGGCTCCCGGCACCCCGGAGGCAACCCCCCTGCAGCCAGCATCGCTCACCCAGCGGCCTGTCTCGTTAAACTGAGATTATTTATTTATAGAGCAGAGTCAGTAATTGAACATTATTATTAAGACTGTAAAGGGAAGGTTCGGGAGCACTAAAGGACTGTACGGGAAAGTGTTTACTGCAGAGCTGATGGCCCAAAATATGTCACCAGTGAAGGATTAGGAAGCACTCTCTCCTCCGGGTCTCTGCCTGTTTCTTTTTTAAAACCTGGCATTTTTCCTGTGCGGATCTGAGCTGCAGACTTCCTGGAATCACTTCTCCTACATACGAGCCTTTGTGCACTGGAGATTATCAGATTATTGACTTTGGGATTCCTAATTATATCAGCTTGACTGGTTGATGAATTGGAGGTGGAGAGCATCGCAGCTGATGCAGTGCTGGGGGGGCAGGCAATGACTAGCAGGAGTCAGTTGCCTCCAGCAGCCATATAGGGAGAAAGCTGAAACACATTCTGCTCCTGCTGAGAAATAAACCCTAAAGCAACTGTTCACTAATTGCTGGGATTTAGCGTCCCTCCCTTACAAATAAACAGCAGCATTGCAAAGAATGATTCTGTGACTGCCCAGACCCGGTCTGCGTGGAGATGAAAGGCCAGAGATGAGGGAACATCTCAGAGTTTGGGGTCTGAAGAATGACATATGCCCCATGTAAGGAATGTTGTATGTCTGCCTAAACACTGACCACATTGATCCCAGCAGTGCCTCAGTTTCAGAAAACTGCTGAAGGACCACTCAAGCAACTGTCCCACACTGGGAAGCACTTGCAGAGCATGGGCACCTCCAGGATGTGGTGGCAGTTGGGAAAGCACTTTTGGTGTCACAATGCTGGAGCTGGGGGCAGAAAACCTGTCCAGATCTCACACAAAGCACCTCATAGCTTTCACTTGGCTATGGGACTTAATGTTTCCGGCACCTTCCGAAAGGGCAATGGAAATACAGCTACAGTTGTGTTGGAGGAAAATCCTCACATTAACCATTTTTTATGGCTTTACATTGAGCAAAGGACAGCTATTGCTGGAAACGATGTGTCCTCCAGCCCCTGAGGCTGGCAGGACCCACACAGTGTGAGCCACCATGTCCCCATCCGCTGTCATCCACCTGGAAGAGACCAACCCACTCCAAGACCTCCCCGCTTAGCTGGGATCTTTGCCAGGGCATGTGCAGCAGCAAACCTCTGTTTGGCACTTTAGGGCACCCCAAAGAGAGAAATCCTCAATGCTGCCGGCTGGATGGAAACACCTAACCCCACAGCGGGCAAGAACCCTGAAGCATCCTCTGTTTAAAGCACAGCACGTCATGTAATGCTTTGCATTTTTAAAACGAAAAAAACCCCCATACTTAATTTGATTCTTAATGGAAAGATTTATGGAAATGAAACTGGGGTATTTTTAGTGAGTAAAGATCATGTTATAATAATTTGGTTCTACAATACTTTAATCCCAAGGAGACAATTTTCTCTCTTTTTCTTTGAAGAAAATCTTTATCTTTTTTATTCATCTTCCATCGATTATTGTAAAAATCCCATTTAGCTGCACCACATAATGGTATGGTAGTCTTTTCTCATTATATTTTAATAGAATAAAACCCAACTGTATGTGAGAGGATTAGATAGCCATTCGCTGAGGTAAAGAACATTGTTCCTCCAGATGGCCAGACAGAATCTGTGTAATGCCTTTCCTATTTATTAAGTTCAAAATGTAATGCACGCTGATGAGATGTGTTTCATCCAGTATTTAATGGGTCATTCAGGAAGTTGAAAGCTAACGCTAAGTTGGCAACATGCATGGAAGAGTTAACAGGCAGAAAATAAAGACGTATTTAGAGCATTCCTTCTTGGACTCAGCGAAATGAAAAGCTGTCAGAGGACAATGCTGCTTCCACAAGCAGGGCAGAGATGCTGTGCTCTTCCAGCCCCTCTAATCATTAGTCAAAGGTTTGAGGTAATTGAAGACATCTGAAAAGATCTGAGGTTTGGGTTGGTTTGGTTTTTTTTTAAATTTATTGTATAAATTGCTTTCTGCATGTGGATATTGACAGATTGGCAGCGAGTCTTCCCTGAAACAAAACACACCAATACACGCTGCAGACAGATTTAGGAGTACCTGGGGTAAAGTCTGGGTGCACACTGCTTCATTTGGGATGGATCACAGAGTGGTAGTTTCCCTGCATTTACAGCCTGAGGCTCCTTTTTCCCCAGCTGTTGAGCAGTCTGGAAGCTACTGATTTTCCTCTGCAGTCTCCACAACTCCACATTTGTACCCTCTTCTTTTAAGGAGGTGGGAGCACAAGTTGGACAGATTTGTTTAGATTTGTACGTACGATCCCTGAATAACTCATGCTGTGACACATATCACTTCAGCAGAGACATGTGCTCCTTTTCGGACCTGAAAACTTTTCCAGTTCTAGACTGTTGGTAAAAAAGACAACCCTGGTGATCTGTACCAGCATACACATTGTGATGGTGCCCAGAGCATTGCAATTGCCAGCCCAGGAGAGTGGCCAACCCTGGGTGGGGTCCCCTTCCTCTTTCCCATGCCAGCTGTCCCCTGGTGTGCCCACATCATCTCATGAGCTGCTTTGGCATCAATCTCCTGTGACAACTACAGGCAAATGCAAGAACGTGGTCATACCCGTGGTGAGGTAAAGGAGAGGTTTCCTAAGAGGTGACGTTAATTCTTATTTTATTAACAGGTAAGATTCAGTAACCCAGCAAACACTCAGGTTCATGCATAAATGTAATTCTGTTCCTGATCCCTCTTGGAAAGACAGGTTTCGTGCAGGCTTTACAGGCTGCTTATATGGGATTTATTGTGTAACAAGTGTAAACATTTAATTATAAAATAAAAAAGGTTGGATGATTGCTCATTTCCTTGTTCACTTGGTGGGTTTAAAAGCATCTGGGATTAAAATGGCCCATGATTTAACATAAATGCATACAGAGCATGATCCAAGTTATTACTAAGTAGGATTTACTCCCTCTAATAAACACAGGAATTTACACTACAGATGAGTGACATCCACACATGGGAAACACTCTGAGAAGAGAAAGTGCCACCGAACTTACTGTTGCTAAACTCTGGATGGTTGATACAGCCTCAAGGGGCTCAACAACAGTCAAGACTACACCATAGCTCATCCACCTCAGCATTGGATAGCAGGGGACTGCAAACCCAGCTTGCAAAAGCAGTGTTGCACACAACGCACACATTGTCTGCCCTGGGACAAGGCACTTCTCCCAGACAGGGAGCTCAGCCCCATTCCCAGCTCTTCCAGCATCACCACCAAGACCCAGTGGGCAGGTCAAGGCCCTTGGCAGCACCATCTGATGGCTGCTGTAATCTCTTCCTTATCTAATTTGCATCTTTCCATAGTTCTTTCCATTAGCTTCAGCTCCCCTTTCCCAGCACTACCTGGTAGACCTGGGCTCCAGTGGAGCATCTTCCTGCTCTGATGACAGATGCACACAGCAGAGAGGAGAGGCGAGAGCACTCCTCTGACAAGAAAATACTCTGACAGCTTGGTCCCCGCAGCGTGGCACAGCATGGGGGCTGCACTAAAACCCTTCCCAGGTCAGCACCGACTGAAAATGAGTATTACTGGAAAGGCTCCTGTCCTTCAATCACACTGTATTATTTATGACCTAATGATTGCCCATTGACTAGCAGGGATTATACGTTCTCTAAGATGTTTCTGGGTGAATGAAAGGGCATTAACCTCATTATTATCACGTCCGTGCTCATCAGAGGCCATTAGTAGCTTCCTCTCAGCTCCCTGTGCTGCAGTGTAGCTATTTGGTGTCATCTGCTCCCTCTCCACTTGCCCCACACGCATGCACACCTGCATTCTGCTCCCTTCTTTCTCAAGCAGATTTAAGGAAATGGGTAAAAATTACTTGGTTTGGGAAGAAATCCATCAAACCCTTGGGTTTAGTAATCTGGTGCAACAGCTTGTTCCCGTGAGGATCTGAGACTGCTTTCAGATTGCTAAGCAATGGGGTGTCCGACCCCTTCTACCCACTCAGCAGTCCTCTTTCAGATGCTGTCTGGCCATTTTTTTACTTTTTTCATCCCACAACACCTGTATGAGTAGGACCACTGAGAACCAAGGCTCTGCTTTTGGAAAAGCATGGCTTGTTTTCCAGGCAGTATCTCTGCAAAGCCCTCCAGGGACCACCTGGACACTGAGGCTCATTAGGGGTGGCCTTCATTAACCTGACCGTAGCAGATGTCCCCTTTATGCTTCAAACCCAGCCTCGCCTTGGCACCTGTTATGATGTAGGATGGCTCAAGCCCTCTGTACTAGAGCTCTGTCTGGCATCCTGTGCAGGTAGGACCAAAACATGGGACCTGTCAGCTCACTTCAAACCAGTTTTGGATGGAAAATTCCACTGGAGCTGGCTCCAACCTCAGCACCCATTTCTTTGCAAAAGGCTGGAAGAAGAATTTACTCCTGGCTAACTATGAGCCCACACGGTAAAAATAATTCCTTTTCTAATAATTACAATGATGGGTTATAAATGAACGTTTGCTTTTCTGAACTCTGGGAATTCACAGGGAACATTCTGAGCAAGAAACATTTTTAAAACTAAAACTCCCCTCTCCACTTCTTTTCTGCCACACCTCTTATACTTTGTCCCCAGAGATGGCATTGCTCTCCTTCCCCACACTTAGTCATAAAAAGCAACACCTAAACATGAATATTTTTAGGAAACGTTAATAACAATGTCCTTGAATTGAAATGAAAAAAAATATTATTCCTTATCTCACTAGCTTTTAATGCACTTCATCTGTACAGCTTCAGTTGTCCCGCTTCCTCTACATCCTCCCCCTTACTGTGCTCCTCCACACTCTTCCCTATCTCTTTTTCTTTTCACATCCTTTCATTCACATTCCCTGAAACCTGCAGCCATACCTGCTTCCAAACACACAAAAAAAAAGGTAACAAAAAAACTTGGCAAAAACCTTGCATGAATGTTCTCATTTCCTTCATGGTTCAAATACTTAATTCTGAAATAACCACACATCTTTGCCTTCCTCTGACCAGCTAGCAGCTGCTGTACATCTTCTGTGCCACTTCCTGATGTACTTCAAACCTTCCCAGACCCCGGAAGAAAGCAGGCACTTCTACAAAACCAATAATGCATCAATAAGTTTTTGGCTGTTGCAATCTTTACATCTGTGCTGCTGGAGATGATTCCCCAGCTTTTTTTTATCTGTAGATTCAGGCCTGTGGAATAAAAAGAGGACCAATAAAATAAGGAAGCAAGGAAAACACAAGCGGAATGAAAAAAGCAATTGCAAAGCTACAAATTCAGAATCAGGTGAAAGCTAATTATGGCCATGCTCACTAAAAGATGAGGACACAGCGAGGGAGATAGACTTATTAATTATTTGTGTTATGGTAGCACTTAGAAGCCCCAATCCTTTATCTGAGTCTAGCTGTGCTATACATGGCAAACACTCAAATATATCTCTGGGTAATTGCACACAGTTTTAAGGAAAATGTGCAAACGCTCTGTTCCTTCACCTTCAGCAGTTTCTGGTTTGCTAATTCTGTTAAGGGAGTCCAAGTTCACCAACTGCCTCATTCTGTGCAGCTCGTGGGATGGTCTCATGGGTCAAAGAACAAATAATTCAGCATGAGGATACCCTCCACCCATAGCTGGACTGGGCAAACCACAGCAAACCCCCCAAAGTGGGCATGAGATCCATCCATCGCCATCCCCATCCTATTGCCCACTGTTGCCAACAGGGATATTTCATCCTCATTGACTCTGTGCAAGTTTGATTGCTTTCCTAATTAAGATACATTTAATGGTAATCTACCAAGCCCCTTAGACTAAATCACTCACTTAATCTGTTGTTAGTGCCCATATGTTTACAGCTTTCCAGCCTGCTGCAGCATATTTGCTTTGCCATGGCGCCAGGGAAGTTTAGTGACAGATGAGCCTCTGCGCAGCCGTTCAGGTGGCGCAGATCCCTTCCACCCAGACAGCCTGTGCACAGCACGGACAGACAGACAGACAGCCCCGGCACCCAGCAGTTTGGAGAGGAGCGGAAAGGCGCAGCACTGCAGAGACAGCACCCCATGCTGATCATCTGTCTCTTCCCCTGTCTCTAGAGAAGGGCTCAGCACATCTTTCTCAGTTTCCTTTCTTGCCTTTTTTTTCTGTTTTTCTCCAAAATAAGAGGTTGTACATGACAGGAGAGGGAGGCTGAAGAGTTTCACGGAATTGTCACATCTCTGGCCCCAGAGCTCATTTACCGAGGAGTTTCACTGCAGGTTCAAGGGCTCTGAGCAGCTCTTCAGGTGAAGAGCAACAATAACATTTGCAAACTAAGGGCAGGTGGCATCAGACCCTCCATCTGCACTGGACACTGAATTAAATCAAAACTGAGCAAGTGCTTCACAGTTCTGCTCCCTCTGACCCAGCAAGCGTGAGCAGGAGGCTGTGTGTCCCCAGCCCCAACCTCGCCTGCAGCCTAGACACACTGATGGGCCTCTTCCAACATCTTCAGGGCTGGCACTATGCCACTGCACGCCTTGGAGAGCAGCTAAATCTCTCCTTCGGGCCTGCCTGGGCTCTCTAGCAACCCTGCATCCCGTGTACGGACATGCGTGTGCTGTGCTGGCAGGCAGCAGCTTCATCTCTTCATCTTGCATCAGGCTGCCCACGCCAGCTCTAGCTAAAGGAGAAGGGAAGTGATGAACAGGGATGTGGCTCTTGCCTGTCCCAAATCCACAGCTCTCCTCATGCCCTCCCACACACCTGCATCTTGTGGTGGTACCCATGCAGGCAGAGCTCAGGCATGGACCTAGGGACCCCAGTTCTGCTCAGACTAGCTGTGCTGAGCCCCCAGCCCACCACAAACAAATGTGTTGTAGTTACAAGGGTATACCATGCTACTCTTTGAGATGACTTCTGCTCAGCTTGCTGAGGGAGAGAGAGCCCCAAAGCAAAATCAGGAAAGACCAAAGTTGCCATCTGCCATCCTATGTACAGAGGAATATTCCCTGAAAAAAAAAGGTCATCCAGTTGTACAGGAACTCCTAATCAAGAATGACATGAAGAATAAAACACCAACTGCCATAACCAGCAGTGACAGGCAGCTGCTATCCAATATCAACACAAATACTTTTCCCCCTGTAGAGCACCTATTGATCTGAAGAGGATTAACAGAGATGAGGAAAGCACTCATCCAGACTTCCAAGGAGTTAGCCAAAAAAAAGCCCATCATTCAGGAGGAGCCACATATTTAAGAAATCAATTTTTTAAAGAGTTTAAGGAATTTTTCTCAGAATAGTTTGAGCTGCTAGAGAAGCAGACAAGAAGACAGGTCTCAAAGTAAAAGAAGCTGCCCAAGATCCAGGCACCCCTAAAATAATGCTTCATACTCCTTTCAAACCTTGATGGACCTGCTAGAAAGGGACAGAAACTCCTCCATCCCACTGGCACAAATCTCACATTTTCAGTCCTGAAGCTTGTGAAGCATCTTACAGTGAACATGTCCCTGCAGCTGCACCAAGCCCTGGTTTGCACATCAGCCTGAGGTCATCTTACAGAGCGGATGTCACACTCCTGGGGATGTGATGGAGGCTGCTACAAGGTCTGAGAGGTGAGTGGTGGTGTGGAGCACAGGACTGTGGAGAAGCTGACCCCAGACTTCCTACCACCAAGTAGCTGGAGATGAAGGAACGCCACACATTGCAACACTAGGATGGGCAAAAGGCAACACACAGAAGACCATGAACTCTCAAGACTTTTGTATGTAAATGAGGAGCAGAGGAAGCTCTCAGGTCCTCATAAGTTTGTCTCAGCCATATCCTGTTAGAGATAGCTTGTAAGGCTGAAGGGATCATTTCTGCTCAGCCACAGGGCCCTCTGCCAAGGGATAGTCTTGCAGTGATGGACTTAACCACATTATTCATTTTTTGCCTTAACGCTCTTTTGGCTACTGGCGAGCTGTCTTTGAGGACGGGGTGAGACTTCCCCTTGCCTGCAGTCAAACCAACCATCCCCGGCCACTTTTCCTGTATCAAAGCTATTAAGATGAACTCAACTAGCTCCCTTAATAAACCACAGCCCAGCTTTCAGGGCAGTCTGGCACCCCTGCTATGATGAGTTATGTGGCACAAAAAACCCAGACCTTTAATTCTGCGGGGTAGGAAGCAAAAATCATGCTCCTTGGTTCATGCTACCCAGCCTCTTCTCCTCCAGGGTCACCCAAATGTGCTTTTTGACCACCGTCCTTTTGCCCACCCAGAGGAAACTGCACTGAGCCAGATACCACGGCTCGGCAAAGTTAGAAATGCTTAACGCTGTCCTCAGGCAAGCAGGATTATGCTTAGAAAGTGTGTGAGATGTGCACTGCTCAGACATCCATGCCCTCCACACCTGAGGAGTTAAATGACTGTGAAAAAGACAATTATTGTTATGCATCTTGTTCTCTAGCACTGTGGTACAGGACACATTTTATGTACCACGCTTTCAAACACTGTGCTACGCACATACATTCAAGTTACTCAGCTGGTTTAAATGTATATGGTCCTTATGAAAAATCATGAAAAAACCAATCTGGGTGTCTCTTCACAACACTGTCAGGCATGGAGCACATGGGCTTGCCTGTACAATGCTCTGTGCCCGGCTGGCTGCCTGTGGGATGCTGCTGCCGGCACCGGCTCCTGCCCAGCCCAGCCAGGGCTTGGGCAGCCCTGGCACAGACCCCAGCAGAGCTCACGAGCCCTCTGTGGAGGGGCATGCCACAAAATAGTCCCATCAGCTGCTCTTCAGGAAAGCACAACTATTCCAGTTTGAAAAAAACAGGAACAATTAAACTGGTCCAAATGACTAAGCAGTTATTTGCGATCTGAAATTTCTCTCTGGAAGAGTTTAGCTTGGACCAGCACACACAACATCCTTTCCTTCTCCAGTTATAGTCTTCTAACACCTTATTGAAGTGCACTTCCTATATCTATTAGAATACCCTGGTATCATGAGAGCTGGCAGATTATTCTGGGTCTTATATCTTGATTTTCTGAGCAGGTATATACTCTAGCATGTTCTCACAGTAGCTCCAGCTTGTGCTACAGCTGGAGTTTCTAAAGACTTCTGAAACACCAAAGCGATTGACTCCCATGGATATGATTCAAGTATGAAAGAATCAAACTTACAATAAATGAATCAATATAAAGCTGAAAATTCAAGTACTTATTAGGTAATCCAAAAATCTTACAGCTATACATCTTGTTTTCCTCAGCCATACCATTAGAATCTCTGTCTTGTACTGCCTGGAAAGCACACCAGGAGCTACGATGGGGAGAGATAAATAACTGCACCTCGTTGTTATTTACAGGTAACAAATTGGTCTCCAAGTTATCTGAGAGCACTGAGGAATGAGGCTGTTGAGCTGTACAAAGCAGAGGCAGGGAGTAGGAAGTCAGAGCAACAGTCTATTCACCTGTATTAATGGTGTTACCCACTGAAGCAAGCTATTTTCTTAATTACTTTAAAGATTTTCTTTATTTCATGAATATATTTTGATGAGGAGCATGTTGCTGCCAACCTGCCATACTTTAGATCGATCTTTCTAAGGTAATAAGCAGTCATATATTCATACTTCAGCTTGATCAATATTAAATAGCTCTTATTGATTTTTTAATATCAAATATTTCTGCATTATTTTGGAGGCATCTTTGAGTTAAAATGCCAGAAGGAACACAATAAATCAGAATTCCTTTCCCCTGTAATCCTCACTCTCCATGTTTCTGCTGTAAAATGAAGTGCAAAACAAGTTTTGAAAGCAGGCACCCCCCACTGCAAAGCAAAACACAAACTGAAAATATTTCAGTGTATCTAAAAACCATGGAACAGTTGGGCTCAGCATGAGAGCACAAAAAAAGCAAACCTGAAAACAATTTTGTGGGCTTCAGGATCCCTGTAAACCCCCACTTCTCCCCCAGACAGTACAGTTACACAAATAAATAGAGATGCATATAACTTACCGGAGCAAATATCACCATACACATTTACAAAAGGATTTATATTCCAACTTGCGTCTCCTGAAATAAAGCAAGGTTTGTCTCATACTAAAAATAAAGGCTCCCAAAAGCTTCTCACAGAGGAGAGAGGGAGGGAGGGAGGGAGGA
>WTSP01002926.1:76414-139191 GCA_025331215.1 Actenoides lindsayi
GGGTTTGTAAACTTGCTGTTGTTTCAGTGGGAGGGAGAGAGAGGGAGCGAGTGAGCACCAGCTCCTTGCCTCGCTTTTTACGAAGCAAATAAGGAGAGCAAGAAAATCAATGCTGAGAGAAAGTGAGCTGATATACCAATCAGGCGGCAGGCTCAGCTTTATTTGCAGAGGGATGGCAAAACGCTCATATTATTAGACAATGACTACACACAGCCTAAGTAGAGACAGAAAATACTTTCCCCTCGGTGAGAGGCTGATTGATTTGTTGTGGTGCAGGTACCGCCACAGCGGGCTGGGAGATGCAGCCCCTTCCTCCCCATTGCTAATGCAGCATCACTTTAGTTCTCGTGCGGGCTCTATAGGAAAGAAGCCGTTGACAATTCTGCGTTAAAGTTGTACTAAGCTTAAAGATCCTCCCAAGCTCTGGCACTTAACAGACTGTCATCAGAGTGGTGCTTCATTGCTGGGTTTGGGGGCTTTTTGGACTTGCTGTTATATTTTGAGAAGCCTTTCACTGCATCATGGAAAGCTGTCCCACAGGTCCAGCAAGGAGCCCATTCAGAAAGGAGAAAAGTCCTCTCATGTCTCTCATATTTTAATGTGCACCAAGCTCACACAGTACCAGAACTCTAAAGCATTTTCCTGGAACTTCAGCTTTTGCCCCTTTTTGTGTATCAGAGAAAAACTATGAGAAACCCACAGGTTCCCTTGTGCCAAAAGGGAAAATTTCTGTGTCACTAATGCACCCGAACAGAACCTTTGCTTTGCCCCCATGTGTGTTGGAAGAAGGAGGAAGAGAAGATAGCAGGGGGTAGCCTCCGACACAGACACCTGTTTGCAAACTGGACACACCAGTGGCAAATGCTTGCTCCTTCTTTGGAAAAATGCCACAATTGCTTCCCACCTGCAGCTGCACAAAGACACAAACCCCACACCCTGTCACTGCAAACCTCCTCACGGGAGGGGTTTCAGGCTGGTTCCACGTCTCTGCTCTGTGTTCAGGACTTCGGCATGTTAAGAGCAAAAAATGGATCCAGGGATCCCTCTCTGCAAGGCACCCGGCCCGGAGATTACCCTGTGAAGCTCTGTCATCCAAAGCCCATTGCCCCAGCGCTGGCTGGTGTAACCGAGACTGCAAATCACACTCTGTGCTATTTATTTGCCAGCCCTGGGTTTATCACAGTTTTGCCCTCTTTCTTACACAAAGCATCAAATATTTTCACATACACGTGACTTAATGGATGAGACACACAGTGAACTTTCTCTTTTATTAGGATATAGCAGTTACATGCTGGGATACAGAAACACCTGCTGGGTGACAACAGCAAAATTGGAGCACAATTGCTTTTCCCCAGTGGCTTGGGGTTTATGTTGTGCAAGAAGGGCTGGAACTCACAAGGAAAATCCTGAAGACAAAATCAAGGAGACTGAATTAATCTGATAATTCAATTTATCTGTTAGGGGCTAGCATTTCTAGCACAATCCAGGCACAGAGGAGACTCCAACAGCCCTTTATGAGCGACAAACCTACAGGCATCTTTCCTATAAGCAGGAGCCACATTGCCACGCTGACAGATGTCACTGCTGATGATGCAGCCCCACGTTTCCAACAGATACAGCCTGATGCCGGCTGATACTCTAATGAGGAGACATCGTGGTGCTGAGAGAGTTCTACAGGCTGAAGCACCGCTCTGCTGCTCCGTGCATTTTAACCTACATGAAAGCATTTGCCAGCTACTATGCACACTGCTTGAGTCCCAGCCACAAAGATTAAACGACTCAGGACCTTTGGTCTGCAGGGCTGCGCAGCATTTGCCTCCCACGGCACCGTAAGCAACCCTTTGATGCGGTATCCACACAGGAACTGCACTCTGCAGCCATGCTCACACCACACAGGCTGCAGCAGCATCTCAGCATTTGCCTGGTTAACTTCGGCCAACATGCCTTCCTCCCAGAGGACAGAGTTCACACACATCACTCCTTCTTCCTTGCCACCCCTGGAAAAGACAGAGCAGCCCAGACAAGGTGTGGTGGAGGCTCTGTAGGAATAACACAGATCCAAAGAGGAACGTGAACCAAAAGCCAGCAATGGGCAAAGATGACCAAGGCCCCCACAAAACTTACCACCCATTGCATCAGCACAAGGAGTGATGCTGACTCTCCCGTACCCCTAGGAGAGCTCTTCTCCAGCCTGTGGGTGCCTGGGTTGCTCCCACACATTTGTGGAGGATGCTCAGCCTGCCTGAGCTCCCCAGCTGATACATCTCATTGCTCCTGGCCTTTTTCATTGCATTCAGCTCTCCAGCTGGCACTGAAACTTACTGTGTCTCATGGTGACCAGCCTCCTGCTGCAAGGTGTGACAGTAAGTGAAAAGCAAACACCTCTCATTTTCATTTTCCAGTGAGATAATTTTATTTTCCCTTCCCACAGCTAACAACTGGTGTGACTTACACTCACTAAAGTCGCCTGAAAACTTTGAAAAACATCCATTCAAACAGGTTTACAGAGATGCCCCTGGGAACTGCTGTGTCTCAGCCCTCCAAGATATGCACTCACTTGGGTACCTGTGCAGGACGTGGGGTTGCAGGATGCAGTTTTACCAGAACACGATGGGTTGCAGCAGCAGATGACCTCCTTCAAACAACGCTGTAATATGGACTCCATGGAATAAAGAGACAAAATCCTCCTTTTTTTTTTCCAAACTGGTGACATGCCATGGATGCTGTGGATCAGGTCGAACACTGCTAGCAAGTGGATGTGTTGGTGTTTGCTGACAAGGCACAACACTTGTTGGGCTGCAGCAGACCCTACAGCACTGCACACTAGTGCTTTCCTCAGGTTTATTAGATTCCTTTTCAGAAATTCATCTGAAATACTGGACAGGGCACTCAGGATCACCAAGCATAAAACCAGCTGCTGCCAATGCCAGAGCTGCTATTCCACATCTCTCTCTGTGCTATATCAGCTTTCCATTTTTGATTAAGTTGGGAGTTTGAAAGCAAACGCAAAAGCTTCATGGGATTTAAACCCCAGACTCCTTCAGATACTACTGAAGAGCTGTACACATCTGGCAGATTTCCATCAGCTTTGCCACATCACTCAGGATCTGAAGAGATTCAATGCCCCTCTGCACCAGGTTCATGGCCAATGAACCTAAAAGGGATGCAGCAACCAGTATGCACCGGTAATGGTGAGGGCTGCAGCCTGGGGAGAGACTTCTCCCCGGGTACAGCAGTATTTACAGAAGGCATCTGCAGGAGGACAGCATGAACAGGTCTGCTCTTCTGGCTCCCCACTGTGCTTTGCTCTCTCTTCCCCCAGCTCACTGCAGGACACCTAAAGCCCACATAGTCACAGCCCAAAAGCACTAGTTACAATTAGACCCTCTCACTGCTGTGTTGCTTTACTCTTCCTGTGGCCAGCAGGTCAAGGGAGGTGATTCTGCCTCTCTACTCAGCTCTCGGGAGACCTCACCTAGAGCACTGTGTCCAGCTCCAGAATCCTCAGCGCAGGAGACATAGACCTGTTGGAGTGGGTCCAGAGGCCACAAAAATGAATAGAGGGTTGGAACCTCTCTGCGATGAAGAAAGGCTGAGAGAGTTGGTGTTGTTTAGCCTGAAGAAGGGAAGGCTCCAGGGAGACCTTCTTGCTGCCTTTCAGTACTTAAAGGGGGCCTATAGGAAAGATGGGGACAGTCTTTTTAGCAGGGCCTTTTGCAACAGAACAAGGAGCAATGGCTTTAAATTAAAAGAGAGGAGATTCTGACTAAATATGAGGAAGAAAGTTTTTACACTAAGAGTGGTAAAACCCTGGCCCAGCTTTCCCAGAGAGGTGGTTGATGTCCCATCCCTGGAAATATTCCAGGCCAGGCTGGACAGGGCTCTGAGCAACCTGCTCTAGTTAAAGATTTCCCTGCTCATGGCAGGGGGATTGGACTAGATGACCTTTAAAGGTCGCTTCCAACCCAAAGCATTCTATGATTCTTAACACATTTGCTCATATTACCCCAGAAGCCCTGTTCATGCTTGCATGTATGTGTGCAGATTTACAGATGCCTGTAAAATCCCACACGGCATGGTGGAGATGAAGTTTAATTGGTCTTGCCATGAGGGACCTGAGCCATAGCTTTTCCAGCATCACGGTCCTCAGCTCTGCCCGAGGCTGCATCACACCCACACTCATCCTGGCCAGGCTAAGGCAGGAGCAGGCAGCACCACGCAGGCCCTTTGGACCATGCTAGGACATCTGTGCCCACTCCACGTCGCTAATTAATAACATCAGAGCCTCCATCCCACCCGTGCTGTAGAGAAAACATCAATCAAACAGCAGTGGCTGTGTGAGCAGCCTGGAGGCTGGCAGAAGGGCTGCAGCTCTGGCCGGAGAGAGAAGAATTGGCCAACCTGGAGCTGCTGCTGCTGCTGCAAATAACCCACCAGCCCAGGAAATATTAAGATGGGCTGCCTGTTTGCCAACAGAGATTTTCACATTTCCCTCTCAATCTTTATTTAAATTTGGTGAGACAGAAAATTAATGACATCTGAGATACATAACTAGAAACCATTTGTTTTTTCTCGTGGAAATGGAACATTTCCTAATGAACCTCCCCTCCCCCTGTGCCGTTCGGCCCTGGATGCAAATATTGCTGCGAGTTTATCAATCTGCGGCTCGTTTCACGCAGTTTGCAATGCTAATGAGTAAACCAATTTTGACATATTATGTAAGCCAGTTTCTGAAACAGAGATTCTTGGCAGGCCAAATGTAAACACAGACACCCTCTTGCATCCAATTTAAATAAGCATGTTGCTGAAAGCACTAAGGGCTTGATTCTGTTGACTTATTCCTGGTTTACTCCAGTGAAAAAAAGGGGGAAAAAAAAAAAAAAGGGAAAAAAAAAAAAAAGCCCAAACCAAAAAACTCCCACCCTTCAATTCAATTACTTGTGCGGCAGCAATTTGCAAAATGGATCTAATTTTGTAACAAGGAAATGTGCTGGAATAAGCTAATGCAGGGTGGTGACTCAGGCACTGTATGAGCACCAGCAGAGCACACGATCAGGAGCACAACATGCCATTTCAGATGGAGCTAATGGAGGAGATGACAGCTCTCCCCTCCCTCATCCTCCCAAGCCAAATTTAGGTCCAGGTAGTGCCCCATGGGTTGGGCCACCCCCAGAGAGTGACTCCTTTCAGGCTGCCTACTCTTCCACCAGGGCTTTGCAGGAGGAGGACGTTGCCTACCTGGGCAGCAGGCAAAGCCAAGAGCTTTGGGCATTTCAAGCCACATGCTGCCTCTCCTGCAGTTAGACTGGGGGTGGTGGGAACCCAGGGCATGAGGGAGTATTTGTCTCAGCACACACTGAAGGTCTGAACCACACCAGTGCATGGCCAGGTGCCGAGACCCTGTGAACCACTTGCTCCCTTTTCCACCTGGACCAAACCTGGCAACTGTGCCCATGTTGTTGTACACCCCACCAGAGACCGCTGGACACGCGGATTATATCCAGTTTTTACAGACTATGATCTCAGCACCAAAATGACATGCTGGAAGACGGATGCACTGGGTGGCAGACTGCAACAACCAGCAGTGCACCTTCTAGGGACACGGGGATGGGCTGAAGGTCACAAGCTCAGAGTTAGGGTAGGAGAGAGGAGGAGAGAAAAAGATTTAAGAGCCCCAAGGTGGGGAAGCCCAAAAAACTCTACCAGAGAGATGAACAGGATTTTATTAAAGTGAAGAAGGGCTGGAATCAAATCTTTCATTTGCACTTTTCCCAGCACCATCTGGAGTATTTGCATCTGCCAAAAGCACAGCGTATTTCTATTGGCAAGAGGAAGAATGTGGGTAGCAGCATACCTGGAAGTGGCCTTTGCCCTGCTAATGGCTCTGGGCATCTCCAGAGTGCTTTAAAACTAAAACATGAGTGTGAAGTTGAACTGTGATGTTCCTGTCATGGCACAGGAAAAGAAATAAAATAAGAGACAAGCTGCTGTGAGGTCAGGTGTGCTGCTGCAGAGTGTATTTAATGCATGTGCCAGAAATCTCACCAGGCACCAGAGCAGCAAAACACAACTGCGCCCTCGATCCACTTCACAACATCAGGACCAGGGTATCATTTATCATACCTGGCTCTTCTACATTATCAAGTAAAGGAGAGAAAGAAAAGGAATACTTTCAGCCTCCCAGCAAATACCCCATCCTGAGCTTTCAATGATGAGAGCAAACCTGAGAGCTCTTTCCTTTGTGCTACATAGCTCTTTCAAGCTCTGATCATAAGCGGACAAAATGCCATACATTTGCTGGCTCATCAAGTTTTCACCCTGAGAGTTTGGAAATACACAGCTGCTAAAGTAATTCAAGTTTTTGTGGCATAAGAGAAAACTTACTGCTGTCTAGACACACAAAAAAAAGAAGGGCAGTGCTTGAAAGGAGGGCAGCTGACAAGTAAGATTCACTTGGGATATAAATGACAGGGAGATGAGACGCAGGTACAGCCCCAGCCTGCTGGCACGTCAGCACGCATCGTAGCACCGCAGAGGAGCAGCAGAGACTGGGGAGAGAAGACACCCCGCAGACCTGACAGACTGCGCAGGTTCATGCCCGAACTAATATAAGTCCAACTCTTCACCAGCTGACAAATAGCCAACACCACTCACCCTGCCATCCCAGCATGGAGCTCAAGGTGGGGAGCGAGGCACAAAACCAGATCACCACATCAGCTCCCATCCCACAAGGGAGGTGAGGGCAGTCAGTGACTGCTGCACTGACTGATGCACCACGGCACCTACCCCCTCCTTTCTATCTATGCATGGTGACAGTAACAGGCAGGCAAGAGAGTGCTCAATTGCTAACATCTCATTTTTACTGTAATTTTAGGTGATTTGTTGTAGCTCCTGTGTTTAGAAGTCCAGCTGTTATTCAGAGTCAATTCAGTAAGCCCTCGCTGTCCATCCAAGCATTCCCTGGATTTCTGATGCTGAGAAAAGTGTTACTGCCACCCCTTTATTCTTAGTGCTTTCTGCATCTTTCCACATTGTCCTGTTTCTGCATGTCTTAAATACCAGACAGTAAAAACATATAAAATAATAATCTGAAGGCCAAATGGGCATGGACTGGATGACGAAAACAGTATGGAGTAAAAGAGAATCAGATGAATTTCTATTGTAATTTTTATAGCTATTTAACAGGAAGAATGAAAAAATCTAATTACTGTCAACTGTAAGTTTTCAGCTACCCAGCCAGCAGTGCGCTGTTATTAAACTACTGTATAATTGCCTCTTTTACTCCGCTTCCCACAGAAGTTATGTTATTTCACTCATAGTTAAACTCATAATATTGGCTTCATAACTAATCCTGTCAATCGAAATCCCTGGGGGCTGGTAGAAGGATAAAAATAGCAATGAGTTGTTTCTTCCCTTAGCTTTCTTTCAAAGCCCATTTCTGCATGTACCAGTGCTGCAACCACCACTAATGTATGAATGCTGCTCCTCTGGCTCAAGCAAAGCACAGAAGGACAGGTCCTTTCAGCGGGCAATTTGGCCCCCCTGCACTGTGTGTCTGTTCTGGACAAGACAAATACTGTGTGTCTCTCCTTCCTGACACAAGAAGCTCAGGTGAGATATTTCACGTTGCATAGCTGAGCCACATCTCCAAGCTCAGATGGGACCACCTACCCCAGGACTTTGTGCCAGCACTGAAGTTCAGCTGACACTTGTAAAGTGTGTGGATCCATGAAAAGCACAGGTTCCTTCCTTCCCCAAACACTGGGATGTATTTTGCATACAAAATCACACCAAGACATCCGGCTACATGTTCAGGCATCAGATATCTAATGAGATACCTGTTGGACTGTATGATCTTAAGCATCATTTCCAGCCTAACTGATTCTAGATGAACACAATTTGTCTGTGCACTTTCTCAGGAGACTGCATAAAGCACCAGAATTTTACCCATCCAAGTTTTGTAAGCTCTGTCTGAACCCCTACTTGCTCCCTGCGTGTTGGACTGATGCTCCTTGCTAACTCCCAGCATGGTCCCTCCCTGGACACAGCACTGGGTTTGCTGCAGAATACCCAGAGTCTCTTGCCAGAGTTTCACATGGCAGCATGTCCTCTGTGATGATGGGATGCTGCTTTTGCCCAGGACACTGTGTGCACGGTGGGGCCAAACTCACTGCTCAGCTCGGGTTTGGGGTGATAGGACCGGAAGGGAAGAGGGAAGGTGGATTTGGCCTGGAACCCAGACCTACCATCTCTGTCTCCATCTCTCAGAAGACAACAACCCTGTGCTGGGGTTGCTCTCTGGTGGGCACGCACAGAAACTGCCGAGAGCTGACAAGGAACAGACGAGAAACAACACATTTCCCAGAGTGAAGACCTGTGGTGCCCATGCCAGAAGGAAGCCAGCACCAGGGCTCTGTATGCACCTGGACCAGCTCTGGAGGCATCACACTTGCCTCTACCCTGCTCAGCTGTGGCTGAGGCAGGTCCTCTCTTTGCTCCCACAGATGCACGCAGCCCAGCAGCACAAAGCACACTGCCACGCTCACTGCACCACCGGGTCCGCAGGGGAATCACAGGTGTGATTCAGCTCAGGAGCTTTTCCTCCTGGAAGAGCCACCACCCTGCCCAGCACAGCCCCTGGCAGGTGATACAGCACAGGGCTGCGGCACTGAAGCCTTCGCTCACGGTGTGCAGCTGGATCCATCCTTGGGATGGATGGCAGCAGTGTCCATCCACCCAGTGCTGAGGAAAGCAGTTTAAAAAATCTGTGCAAAAAAAATGTTCTCCCAGGCCCAAAACGACACTTTGCAGCCACACAGAAACCACTGCTTTCCACAGAAGCCTGAGACACCCTTACCAGGACTCTAGAGGGATGTCAGGGTTAAAATCCCCTCTGTGCACACTGTGAAAGCAGGAGTGTGCTCTGTGAAACCCTCTGCAGGAACACAGCTCTTCCCTGAGCTGGTTACTCCTTCCTCCCTCCATCACTTGCATTCACTTTACTGTTTGAGACAAGAGGATACGAAATGGTTCACACCATCGCCCAGGCTGCCAAGCAGCACTGCAGTGCTCACTGGCAAACCAGGAGAGCTCCCAGCAAGCCCAGCCTGGAGTGCCCTGGTGTCCCCAGGGGCTGAGACCTGACTGCCTCCCAGGAGGTGTTCCTCACAGCCTGCAGACAGCAAGGCTGCAAGAGAACAGCCCTGAGCCTGCAGGACTGCCTTGGCTGACACAGCTCTCAGCAGGCACTCAGATTTAAAATAAACGTGGCCTGATGCAGTACTCAACTTCTCACCCATGGTGACTGTGCAAATGAACCCACAGGCTGATAGATTTCCTCACCCAGAAAGCTGCAGAAACTCAGAGGAACTGTGTTCTAGCCAAAGTTACCCCTGGCGATAGCTCTACCACTGAAATGCCAGCCCATGGCCAGCAAGCAGAGCCCACGGCCTCTACATCCATGTCAGGCATAGAAAGAGTGAAGGAGGGAAGCATCAATGTACCAGGGCTGAAGCAAACCCATTAGTGTGCCTGAGAACTATCCCTGTGTGCAAGTACAGGATGAGAGGAGAGTAAAGGGCAAACAAGGAAAACTGAAGCTGCCAGAACACAGTGGCACTGAAAACTCCTATAAGAACAAGTGTCATTGATGGCACAGCATGCAGAGAAGGTCAGAGCACCAGAACAGATAGGGTGGCACAGCCCAGTCTGCCTCCACTAGAGGTGACAGCACATACCCCCCTTTGGATGCTCAGCCAGGTCCTATAAATATAGGTCTTAACATCTAGATGATCATCCTTTGGAAACAATTCTTCAAAGTATCAAACACCGCTGCTGGCTCCTGATCTTCCTCCATCTCTCTCAGACTCTACTGCTTGTGGTACTTCCATTTAGACTTGTCAACTCCTCATCCTTGAAGAAGCAGGACGAGAGTCCCAGGCTATCCTGTGGTCCCTCTGACGTGGCACAATGTGTTTTGGCAACTTCCCATCGACCAGCAGCAGATGATTCTCGAGGAATCTGAAAAAGGAGAGGACAGGCTGCGTAAACATGAGATAAATCAAGGCCAGCCCAACTTTCAAATGTGCACAGTGGTCTAAGCATGTAAGAAAATGTATAAAGGTTCTTACTATTCCCCAAATTTAAGTGCATTTTCACCCTTTTTTCTACTGTATTTCACTTAACTGGCTGGCCAGAGAAAAAAGGAAAAAAGTGCATTCTTGCTTCAGTAACATCTAATCAGCAGTAGGATTTGAGATGTAAAAGCAAAGCATTCATCTTGCTACCTACATTTCATTTAACTTAATTGAATCAAAGAGGCCATCAACTTCCCTAGCCGTAAGTAACTAAGAAATTCAAGGGCTGTTGAGTTTGCAGTCAAGGAGAGCCTTTCCTTTGGTACATCTTGTGCCCCTGGATGCAAAAGTTTTCATTCAGCTGTTAGCACAAGGCTTGTTCCCAGATGCAGGGCACCCCACTGCTCCAGCTCCCTCAGATCTGCAATCCCTCCCCTGCCACATGACCACATCCATTATGGGAGCAAACTGCTGCTGCTTCTGAGGAGCACGCACCATGTGACAGACATGCCCTGTGCCTGGGTGCTGGGGACAGGAGCTGGCTGCATGCACCCATCTCATGATGCAGGACACTTGTCCTTTCATGGATGCACTTCTAATCACACCCAAAGGAGTAGGTAGTTCCACATGACAAGACCAGGGACCACTAAAACACCTCCAGATGGAGATGGAAGCCGGAGGAAGGTAAGGGGCTGGCCATTTGGTGAAAGATGACACCTCTCCAATTGATGTTGAGGCAGACAGTGCAGGACAAGACCAAGAAGGTGGCTATGCCATCATGCTGGATGTCTGGTTAGCTCCGAGACATGATGACCACTGCACGTCATGAGGGTATTTTGTACAGTCCCAATGCTCAGAAAAATCAGTCACACTCCTGACAGCAAATAATATTGCTGATGCAAAAACCAGGTATCTTACCTGTGTCATGATCATCAGGGGTCTTCCAAACATCAGCTTCAGGAAGGTCAGGTGGTGAGGTACTGTGTTTCCCCTGTGAACGAAGGGGAATGGTGCATCTTCACTGAAAGGGTTATCAAGCACTGGAACAGGCTTCCCAGGGAAGTGGTTGAGTCACCATCCCTGGAGGTATTTAGAAGATATGTAGAAGTGCTGCTTACTGACATGGTTTAGGGATAGACTTGGCAGTGTCACATTAATAGTTGGACTTGATCTCAAGTGTCTTTTCCAACCTAAATGATTCTATAATTTGAGTTTTTAATTTTTTGTGTTGGGCAGCCGCACGAGTGCTTTAGGTTGAACTTCTCTGTGGATCACAGAAGACTGTCCTTGTCCAACCATCAGAGGATTTCTGTGCAAATTAGCTCATTGTTCCTGGGCTTTTGTACAGTTTTGCATATGTAAGATTTAAGGGTTTGCTATTATTTCCTGAGGTGAGGAACTTCCAGGAGCACTTAGTGGATTTGCATGGAAGATAACACTCTTGCACAGTGCATGCAAGCTCTTGCCTATGGGGTCTGAATCAGTCATTTCCAGTAAAGTATTGCACCAAAGTCTGTGTGTCCAGTACATGTTTGTTGGGAATTTATGCAAATTTATTCTACAAATAATCTTGACAAATAACACTAAGAGTAAATTTGAGCTGAGACTGTCTGAGATCGAAGGTGTTAGGTTATCAGACACAGTGGGTGGCATGTTAATGAGTTCACTTCTTAACTAGTGGGTATAAGCAAGAGGTTTGCTCTACAACTGAAAGAAAAAACTGGAAGAAAAATTGAATTTAGAGCACAACAGCTATTCCTGAATAGATGCGCATGTGGGCACTTGTTCTATCACACTGTCTATATAAATATGCACAGAGGAACTCTTTCAGAGCAGACCTATGTATAGACAAGGATGTAAAATAATTTTTTTTTGTCTAAGTATTAGAATTGACTGTCTGCAAATAATGTAAGGTAATAGTTTCTTAGAAAATCACTGTTTCCATTAATTTTACTGGCATCATCATTGTTTCTCTGTGTTAGGGTGGAGGAAAGCATGAAGCAGACCTAAAATTCCGCAAAATAAATTCAGAGTTATTTTCCAGAGGACTGCTGGTCTCAACTGAGAAAATGCACCAGGAGATGGAAGAACAGGTATAGGTCTCACCTCTGCCACAGTCTTATTTTTTATGTGTAGAAAAACAGGATGTATTTCTTGCATCAGACACAAAGCATTTTCTCTTACTTCAATGCTGCTTTTGCTGGGCAGTTACATCAAACCACTTACAGTTCTTTACATCCTACTGCAGCTTTGTTTTACTGTAATTGTCCTTGGGCTTTTTTTCCTTTATTCTTTTTTTTTTTTTTTTTTTTTTTTAAAAAAAAGTACCTTCCCTCTTCTTTAAAGCGATTAGAAATGTCATTCACATCACCCTCTGGATGTGAATTGAGCTATTCCCAACAGCCACTCAAAAAATACATAATCACCATAATTACTGGTGGCATCTAATTAACATTCAACTTCCTCTCTACAGCAGCTACAGCTGGACAACCCATTTATTTCAGCCCAAAACTAATGCTCTCCTAATTATTTTCCATCACACTAAGCAGCCCACCTGTGTCCATCTTTGCCAACATCTCCTGTCTGCCACAGCAGCGAGAGGGCCGAGCGAGCCAAGCGAGCACCTCCGCACACGTTGCGCGCACTCATCCTGTGACCGGCTCGCTAACGAACGCTCCACGCAAATGCAGCGATCTGCTCCCACTAATTATACAGCTGCTGGCTCTATTAGCTTCCCTGACCAGCATATACACATACACACTCTGAAGAAAAATTGCCAAGGAGCTGCCTACAGCAAATGCCTACAGCAAACCCGCCCCTGCTTGGCACCATTGCTGGGGCAAAGGGCTGGAGCCACCCAAGGCACTCAGGGCTCCAGAACTCACCTCATGGGAGAGGGCAGAGAATAATCAAGCCCTTAAAAGACACATGCCGCTTGTTCCTGAGGATGCTGGGGGCTATTTGCCCTTTCCTGTGTCCATGGTCTGCCCTGGGTACCACAGCAGAGCAGGAGGGCTCTGCCTACACATGCGCTGCCTTGCAGCTGGGGCACTGCCCTCTGCTCACACCCAGGCCGGGGCTCAGTCTCATAGCAGCCAAAATTTACTCCCATCAGCCAGGAGGCCATGGGGTCAGGATGGACATGCTGATGAGCCCGAACCCCAGCATGTCCTGGTGCTGGTCTCCAGGCTGGGGCAGACCCTTCGCTGTGACCTTTGTTCTCCTCCCCTGGCCACTCTGCAGCAGCAACAGGACCAGAACTGCTCGACTCAAACATTACTTTAAAAATATAGACAGACAGGGATTAGAGAGTTAAAGCAGACTGGTTTTCTGAACTGCCCAGTATCAGGCACCCATTCTAAATAAACTGAAGTACATACAAACCCACAATACCTCAGTTGTTTCAGTCTACTCCTAATCCTTTTCTATAGTTCCTTCTACCTCCATCCACTAATCAGGCAACTTTTTAATTCTCTTTTATCTTCCAGACACACATCACCTCTCTTGGTAGAAAAAGCAATGCCTGCTGCTGCCATCTAGATGAGCTCCAACTCATTAGCTCTCCGTTTCTTTCCAAAACTCAACTGGAAACTTATTTTCTCTTTTGCTCACGCCTCCCTTTTCCTCTCTCTTTGCTATTATCTCTCCAATTGTATTATTTTACCCTGTAATGACTGTAGCACTCATAGGAATGATGCTCTGCAAAATTACCTTTTATTTGCATTCACATTTGAGCTTCCAACATAACATCAACTAGAGATATTAAGGGGAATAAGAAAGGAACTGACAGTTACTGGGGGAAGCTTTGGCTGAACTTCTCCCGAACTCAGGAATTACTAATGTTTCTTTCTTTCCACTCTCCCCCGCTTCTATTTGTCATCTTTGCTGTGCACCTCTGCAGGCACTAACAGCTCAGCCCAGCCACCTAGGGTCACAAAACCTGCAGCAACACAGTATTTACTCTCAGCCAAATTTGGTTGGCTGGCTAATGAAGTTCAACATCTATGGGGAGAAGGAAGGAGCTCGGACATCATGATCTTGTAGGCTTCACTTGCTTCAGAGATCAGCGAGGAAAATACAGCACATCAAGAGTTGTCATAGGTGGTCCGAGTTTCAAGGGAATATAAAAGATAAATCAGTGCATGCAGACTGGTAGGCTATTTATGCAGTAGTCAAGTAGTTATGGTTTTGAAGCCAAGATGAGAACTGCAAGCCCCAGTTAAGCTCAGAAATTCACTGTCTTTAAACTCTGCATGAATTTCCCCCCTTCCTCAGCACCCGCTGAGTAGTAAAGTGCCTCCAAATTGAATTATTGAGCTCTCCCCAAACAAATTCCCAGCTCCACAAAAGATAATCTCATCTTGGGAGCTGACTTGTGAAACATTTTAGACAAGGCTATAAGGAGATGATCAAACTTTATGAAAATCCCCTAGCTCTTATCAGGGCAAATCAAGCTAAGATGGATTGGAGAATTGAAGCCTCAGCATTTCATAAATCAGAGAGGTGCCTACATGCTCTGCTGGCTGTCCAGGAGCACTTGTGTTTGAAGGACTAATTGCAAACCAGTATATTTTTCCTTACTATTTTTCCAGAAACTCTGCCGAGTTATCCCAAAGGTGCTGTTCTCCAGCCAGCAAAACACCACTAAGGTTCCGAGGTGAACTACTTGTACCTCATTTATCTTCCCAGTACAGCCCAGATTTGCAAACACAGTTTTGGGCAGCCCTGCAGGTGCTGGCAGCTCACCCCACATGCTGCTCTGCCCAGCATCCCACCCAGCAACTGCTGACACCAGCTGCCCTCAAACCTCCTACTGCACATTGGTTCTCTGGAGAAAGGCACCCGAGAGCCAAACCCCAGAGGTCCATGACTAGCCCAGCAGAGGAGAAGGGGTGAAGGTGTCCAGCACAGTGCAGCTGCCTTGTGGCCCCTCCATGACCATAAGGACTCAGCAGTGCTGGCAACCAGCCTGCCACCTCCCGCATTCACCAGGCTTGGCTCCTTCATGCACGTTCCCATGGCCAAAGAGGGGATGTGGCCTCTGACAGAGGCTGTCGCTGTCCAGCCCCGTGCAAACTGTTGCTCAAAAGAGCAGGCAGACACTTTTTTGAAGGCAGGAGCTGGCGGTGCTAAGAAATTGGGGAAAATGCATCAGAGCAAGGAAAAGCATGAAGTATTAAATCCCAACAGTCTCCTCAGCCCCTGGATAGCACTGGCAGCCTTGCATTTCAGCTGATTAGACATGGGTCTGGAGGGCTCTGCTGACACACTCTGCCAGCACACACCAGACCCTGCCCTGCTGTGCTCACCCGTTGTAATTGCCAATGAAGCAGAAGAAGCTGGCTCTTCCCTTCCTCTCGCATTGTCCCTGGACATGGCAAGCTCCACGATGCAATGCCTTGCCACACAACCCTCGCTCCTCTGGAAGCAGCGACTTGTTTGTGAGCACTGGGGCTAAGGAAGCTCCGTGGAGCTGCCTTTCCAGTCCTCTCCACTGTGAATTCCCCAGTGTTTATAAAAGGTTGCACATATACTACCTCTACAAGTACCCTCAGCAAGGGCAGTATGGGAACTGGGGGGCTGTCATTCATTTATTTACTTTTATAAAACTTCCAGGAACTCAGACTCTTTGAAACCACTCCATCCCATTTGGCCAAGTTGAAGTTGGCCAACAAGTTCAAAATATATTTGTAGACCTTGTCAGGTTGCAGGGAGCCAGTCACCACACAAGCCAAGTCACAAGCAAGTTATTTCAGCTGATGCTTAAGGGCAGCACTTACAGACAATAAAACAAACAACCCATTTGAACTAATGGTCCTCTCCAAAAGCCAAGCAGGTAGCAAACTATCACCTCAAACCTCATCTAGCACTTATCTGCATTCCTAATTGCTTTTTGTCTTCGATTAATTCCAAACCCACCCCATGACACTTTCTCACTCCAAAAAGCAGGTCTCATTTTACTGGCACAGCGCTCTGCATTTGTATCTCAAGCTTCCATGCTTATTCCCTTTCCTCTGCAAGGCTCCACATGTGTTTGTGTCTGGGCATGTGTTTTCTCACCCCAACGAATTCATTATTTATGGGGCTGAAAGAGCAAAGCTGTTGAAATGGTTGCTCATCATTTAGCTCTTCTGTACGTCTCTCAAAGGCATAATAAACATTATGGGAAAGCAAATACCAAGCACAATGGGGTTGCTTGAGTCAAAAATACAGAAATTAACTTGCAGGTGCTGTGCAGAGGGAACCCAACATGTGCCAGGTTCCCCTGCCTGGCATGGAGCTAAAACCCTCCCACCTGGAAGCTGCCAGGTTTCAGCTGGTTCCAGCCCATCCGGCACAATGCCCAGGGCAGCCCTGCACTGGCACAGGTCAGCATGCTCCAAGGGATGCTCTGAGCAAGGCATGTTTCCAGGATCACGGATATGTTAGGCTTTAACAGATTTGGCAAATGGCACTAGAGGGCAGGGCTGTTTACCCTCAGCATATCTGAGACAAGGGGGAAAAAAACCCTCCACGACTTCCAAGCAGCTACTGAATTCTCCACAATTCTGTCCATATCAAAAGCCTGTTAATATGCAAAAGCCACACAACATATATCCACTTAGAACTGACAAGCACAGGCATTAATGAGCCAACTGAGAGCCCACGTTTCCTTACTTTAACCATCTTTACTAAGATTGGAAGACCTCCAGCTACAGGACAGCCTCTTACCAACGCAGCAGCACTGCCAGCCAGGGCCAGCCCTGGCTCCTTACAATCCCGAGTGGACAGGGCAACACAAACAACCTCTGCAGCAGGGAGAGAATAAAGCCTGTTTTCTTCCCATCACTGATGTTGATAAAAAGGCTTTACTCATCAGGAAGCTTTGATCACACAGACATGAAATCATGGGCCATGCTGCCCAGGCTTGCTGCTCAGCATCTCAACAGATGAAAAATACTTGTGGAGAGACAAAACCTTCCAGGCTTTTTTCAGCTTTGGTTTCAAGTAGATGACCACAGCCCACGGGAATCTACATAGCTGGTCAAGAAGGATTGTTTGAAGACACATCCACCCTATCTACAGCAGGATCCATTCTCCAGAGAGCAATTCCAACAGCCACCGCTACAGCTGCAGGATCTCAGTCTGTCATGACTCATATTCAGGTGGGCTGGATGGACCATAATTGCCAAACCTGACATACTCATGCTGTTCTGTGCAAAGGTTTTTGGATGGTATACACTTGATAATTTTTTTATTGCACTTTGCTGCAGCGTTCCTGGTACTGACGAGGATGCTGGCCACAAGAATCCCACTCAAAACCACTCACCAATCCTTTTCTTCTTATTTCCCCAGTGCACACAGTGTGCTTTTCTTTATTATTATCAAAATCAGTCATCCTGCAGGGCTGCCTGCTTAGAAGGGAAACAAAGGAGCCTTGCGTCAGAAAGTCACTGTTTGTTCCAGAACCAGAGGAACTCATTCACAAAGTACCACACTGCACTGTACCCGAGCACCCGGCTCCACTGCCTACAATGGCACTTCATAAGAAAATCCCTCCTGAGAGAGGAAGGAAAAGGCCTGCAGAATATAACTCAGAGCACAGTGCATTAATGGCTTAGGCAACAGCACAGAATAATGCTAGCTAACTTGATAGAATGAAAAAAAAACCAACAAACCAAGTCTGTTATTAATATTTAAAAGGAAAGAAGGAAGGAAATAATTATATGGGTTTCAGGCCTCAGTCACGTTTTGTCCCTTGCCACAGCTACTTTATTCCACAGCTCTTCCTTCTGGGCACACGCTGCATCTCCTTCCCTGCAGGGGAAAGGCAACACACTGACTTATTTTTGTGCAGAATTTGCTTTCAACATCACCATGGCAAAAAGGATTGGAAGGATCCCCCGAGCAGAGGCCAGGCAGACCATTGCCCCACCTGAGGCAGGGTCAGCTCTATCTTTGGCAGATGTTTGTCTAACTTCTGACCCCCAGTAACTGCAACTCCACAACTTCCCAGGGCAAATCTATCCCAGTGCTTCCCCATCCTCGCCTTAAAGTTATATATACTTTAGTATCACTTCTTCTCATCCCAACCACTATAAACACAGAGAACTGCCTATTCCCTTCTTTTCTGCAAGAGCCCAGGAGAACTCAAACAACATGACCTTCTTGAAGTTATCTCTTCTTGACAGCAAATGGCCTTAATCCCACAACCTCCAGAGCCTCTACTCATTTTTGCTGTACCTTCCTGGACAATGTTTCTTTAATCATCTCTTCCTTCAGGCCTGAAGCCCAACGTGGGATGCACTCCCAAGGACTAACCAGCACAGACTAAAGCAGGAAGGATTGCCTTTCCTCACCTCCCCATTAGGCAGCCCTCATGGTTTGCTGCAGCCTCATACCTATTGGGCTGCTTTGTAGAAGAATACTTGTTACTTGCAGTCTATGAAGCATCATGTCATAACCAAACCCTTTCCTTAAAATTCCCCTCCCTGCAGAGTCCCACCCCAGGCTGTACTTGTGAAGCTGTTCCCACACCTCCCCAAAGGATGTTTACACAAAATCAGATGTCTCCAGATATTTTCTCAACATCAAAGTCATCCTTTAAATTACCTTAAGGAGCAGACTGTGTCTTTCCACTGGCTACATAAAAAGCCCAGTCAGACTGGACAGTGTAATTTAACTATCCTAAAATATCTTGATTGCCTTACTCACTGGTCACTTTGTCTGGCCTTGTGCACCTTTTCAGTCCTACCTGACAAACCTCTGCACAGGAACTGCTTGCTCATGTGCTGGAGAGAAAGACAACAGCAAGAACTAGGCAGGTCTGACTCATATGAGCCCAACACCTTCTCAGTTTCCCTCTGCACAAGCCACTGGGTCAAAACTACTGCTTCTCCCCTCTTCCTCCCTTAAAAGCAATGGCCAAATGAGACTCTGCAGATGTGATTAATGACAGTTGACCTGAGCTCGCCTGTGCTGACCCATTCAGGGTTTGGAGGTTTTATTTCATGCTCACAATGAAGGTACGGCCAGGCTCCTCCTCATCTCATCAATCACCACTCCATCCCTCAACACTCCCTCAGCCTCCCTGAGAGGCTGGGCACAGCGCGGGCAACTCTGCGCTTGTGCAAAGCTTGAGCAATATTAAAGTCTACAAATAAACTTCCTTCACTCCTTACTGTGTACCAAACAATCTGGCATGCAGTTATGTTCTTTAAACAGAGCTGGACAGACCACTAAGATGGATACTGTTCCTGTTCCCAAGTAATTACTAATAAATTACTCCTGGAAAGCAGCAGTAGTATACTAATATTAGAAACGTTTCTTTTACTGGCTGCATGGTCTCTAGCTGGCTCTGCATGGCCTCTAACTGTGGCTGTGGCTGTCATGTACAGTGGTGTTGAAGCACTGGGCTGGACTCACTTAACCTTCTCATTATCTCCAGGTCTGCTCCAAAATCTCATGACCAGTCTGAAAAAAAACAAACAACAAAACTTCATTTTTTTCATAGAAGCTGACTCAGAATTACAGATCACTCAGGAAAAAGAGTTTATGAAAATCTTAAGTGATAAACTGCATATGCATGTGAGTAATATATTAAAAAGCAATACAAAAGGACTAGCTCCTTACCAAGAAGAAAACAAAATATTAGCACGCCTACATAAAATGAAATTAAGCCAGAGAAGGTGTAAACAGCGTTACAAAGACACGGAGTACGGTTCCAGACACCCTCCAGGTTTTTAGCATAGAGCTGTTCTTGACTCTAACCCAAGTGTACCTGCCAAACCTGCTTGTATGCATTTGCAGCAATTCATGTGGTGGTTGCGCAACAAAATTATCTGATTTGAACATACAAATTCACATGAAAATCATAAACACACAATTAGCTTAGACAATGTTTCAGTGCACGCTCAGAAGCTGTTTGACAATTTAATCGTTTTAAGTATAAAGCAATCTTTTTGTTACTGCAAAACCGTGGCTTGTCATGAGGTTATAAATAAAACACATACAAATTGCTGTCTGAGGAGTATGAACCATCAAAGCCAAAGAACACCAAGGCCTGGACGGATTTAACATCAGAGCAGAGCTGGCATGAATCAGTACTGGTAAACAAGAGTCTTCAAACAATTTAATTCATGAGTCTCTCTCTCTCTCTCTCTGTGCATCTGGCTATACGTATTATCGTATTAACTAAATCATATTTAACATGTATAATACATGCTTATGTAATATCTAGGTATAGCTGGCCATGGAGGAGCCTGGGGAGGGAGCGTGCAGGTGCCATTTCGCACAGCGCTTTCGGAGCACACCGCTTCCCACACCCACAAAGGCTGCCTATCCCAGTGTTCGTGGACGCAGCATCCCATCGTGGGGAGGGAAGTGACTCAGCTTAGGGGCTCCGATGCAGAGGACCTGGACCTGCAGGCTGGGGAACGTGCCCTTTCTAAGCAGGTAGAGCGGCTGGGCAGGTGGCAGATGGGTGTGAACAGCCGTGACAGCGGGGATGGGGTGGGACAGGCGGTGACCAGCCTCGTTGGGTGGCCCCAGCGGTGGCCTGGGGCAGCAGGCACGGCTGGGTAGTGGGAGCTGCAGCCACGCACTCCCCAGAGGGTCAACACTCAGATTGCATACCCTATGCCCCTGGCTCGCTCCTTCTATCATTTCTCTGCCTTGCACCTGCAGCTCACTTCTTTGACTGCCAAGTTTGTTTGAAGAGTTGTCTCATCAGTCAGGGGAAAAAAAAAAAAAAGATTAAAGGATATTGGCTGAGACATTTAAAAACTGAGAATCACCTTGTAGCTGCAAATCCACATAATTAACAAACCCATTTTCTCCTCTTTTATAGTGCAAGTATTTTTAAATTCAGGAATACCAGATTGAATAAAAACATGTTCCATATGAAAGAAAAAAAAGTTGTGTTATTTGTAATATAACTATTTGATTCTCTTCTCAAATATTGGCATAGTTCGTTTAATTTCACAGAAACCCAAAATGGAGACTGAGATCAAAGAGAGTGATTTCACTAGAGACAATAAATCCCTGCAAAGTTCTACCATGGCCTGAAGATGTTTTAATGCAGGAAAAGATCTTTACATTTCCAGCCTGACAGTTTCAGTTAAGATTCATAATTAAAGTCACAAATGGACTGCTGATTCTTACCTGAGCTGTGACTTTAACACCCAGTTTTGAGGTGAAATGTTATTGTTCATAATGGGCAATTTGAGGGAGGGTTAGAAACATTTGCATCAGCCAGGTCACTGACATCAGATGACACCAGGGATCATGATTTCGATTAACTCAAACTGCAAATACTTCACTGTACCTCGAGAAGGAAAGAGTGGGCAATAAGGAAAAAAATTTTTAGTCCTACATTTATTTCATCCAGGTATGTATTACTATACTATTTTATTAAATTTTCTTTTAATTGTTTCTAAGTAGAGTTTGCTGGCTCCTCTGTATAAGGTTTTTCAGCAACAAAATTCAGTAATATTCTACTGCACATTACTTCAAACATACACAGGCTTAAATGAGGCTTTATAGACAGTGATAATAAGGGGTATCAGAATGAGGGCATTCACTCAGCTTTGGGGGAATCGACATTGTCACTAAAACTAGTTGCATCAAAATCAACCAGAAATCAGACTCTGCCCTCGCTTTTATACCCATTAAGTGCTGGGAGGAGATGGGGGAAACAGGCCGTTATTCATATGGCATATGATTTCAGACAGCCCTCTGAAATAACCACGGCACTGCAAAATTAATTACAGTCATTTCTTTTTAAGCCATCAGAAAAAAAGCCAAAACTCTAAAAGCTGAGTATCATGTTTTCCAAGCCCACAGCTAAAGCTCTCTGCTGCCAGCACATTTCCACATTACCACTGGGGAGTGAAACACAGTTCCCATGGGGGATGCAATGCATGGCCCAACCTGGGGCCACCAGATTTCTTCCACACACTGGAAGAAATCTCTGGCTTCTGCAATGGTTTTTCCTTGTTTCTCTGGAGCTTCATTATCCTTGAAGGGCAGCGTTCAGTCACTATCCACTCCAAGCCAGGGTGGCTGCACTGAATCTTCAAGATTTTAGCTAATTAAAGAAATAGAACAAAGCAATTTTGCTCTCTCCCCTTCCTTGAGATTAGGACCCAGGAAAGGCACAGCACCTTTGAAACTGCCATATACAGGACTCCTGGGGAAGGTGGCTTTGCTGCTGGTGGGGTTTATTTTGGTGCAAGAGCCCCCCAGGAGCACTCTGCGCGGTCAGCCGGAGGCACGGCCAACACTCACTGCTCCACAGCAAAGCAGTCCTAGAGGTACTTTGTGCAGAGGAATTTGTGCAGAAACTTCACATGCTCCCAAAACATCCAGTTCTCAAACACAACCACCCCTCTTTGAAGAGATTTTTTTTTTTTGTTGTTACAAAACACAACCTTAATCGTTCTCCAACTCCCTGTCCCTCCCGGGTATTCAGCAGTCCCCTGCTGGGTGACCCCAGACAATGAGCCTGGACTGGCTCTGCTGCAAGGACTCTTAACACCTGGGCTGGACCCAGTTATGTGCAGAGCAGTTTATTCCAAAGAGACCCATTTCCACCAAGAGATGATGCTGACCCTGTGGCATGCAATGATCTCCTCCAGAGCCTGGTCTGCTTAGCAGCCTTCTCTTCTGCAGATCCGCCTCACTCTTCCCGGATTTCACCTCAAGCAGGTCAGCAGTTACTGTTGCTATTAGGGTAAAATGTAGTTCCATTAACCCTGGTCCCAGTTTGGGGCTTACAGAGATAGTGTTAGACCAGAGCTTCCCCCAGGAAGGTCAGGGTGGATGGATGTATCATCTAGGGCACAGGCCAGCATGTTTTGGAGGTGGTATGCAAAAAATAAAAGAGCAAAAGCTGCCTCTTCCACAGAGCTTACAACAAGTAATAACACAATGCAGGTATTTAGCACTCTTGTCATTACAATAATCCAGGAAAAGTCACAGATGAGTCCTTATGGTGCTTTGATTTTAAAGCTCAATCCTTGTAAACAAGTTGGCTGAACTACTGATACAGATAAAGGCAGTGGGAGGCTCTTCCTCTGCAAAGAGCAGAAAACAGTTTGTCTTGAACAAATTAATCACAAAAACAGGCCTCTATTTGACTAATTCTTTCAGAAATTTTGGAAGGGATTTAATTTCCCCTTGAACTCGACATGAAAGCAGACATTACATTTCGGCTAACAAGCACCAGAAGTAAAACCAATTAAAATTCTACTGTCACTGAAGACAGAACCAACTGGGTATAACAGCCTTCCAAATTTTCATTGATGCGGTGATGAAACACAAATATTTATGAACTGAACACTGCCTCTGACATCACTCAGAAGGAGTCCTTTTTGTGCTCCAACCAATGCATCAGGACTACAAGAGAGAAGCCTTGCTACAGATAAGCCCTTCACCTTCGCCTTCCCTGCAAGGCAAACACCAGTGGCTGACTTTATCACCGTGTGTATTTCTTCTTCACCAGTGTTAGGGAAAGGCAAATGAAAGTATGAGACAGGATAATACTGCTCAATAAAGAAAGTTATCTGGAGATAACTTTGAAGCGATGAATCAAAACTACTGCACAGAAATACGAAAAAAAATAAAAAGTGCCTTATTTATATCATGGTAATGAGGCTGGTAGATTATTAAATGGAACAACCTTGAGCTCCTGACAGAGGAAAAGAAGATCTCCTCATTTACAGCCAAGGCACAAGAAGAAATTGCTTGCCAGCATCTCACAAAATCCGTGACTCAGCCAAGAACTGAGCCCAGATTTCTCGGTGGCAGTCCAGCATCCTGAACACATTCTTCCTATCAAAAGGAGCCTGGAAAAAATGTCCTGGCAGTGGAAATTCATATAAGACAATTAAAACTATCTAATTAAGAAAATATTCCTCCATTATCTGTGTAATCTGTTACTATAGGTTAAGAGGAATTTGTCTCATTGCCTCATAAACGTCATGCACGCCTCACACTGCTCTGCACTACCTCAGCAATGTGTTGGTGGAAGACCCAACGGATGTGGAGAGAAATATGTCATTGGGGCACAGCAACAAGCAATCACTCCTCAGCATCCTCCACAGGGCAAGCAGCAATGGCTATCAGGGGGCAGCCTGCAGGCCCACCTTGCTCCGTGTCCTTTCTTCACATTGCACAGCTGAGAAATGACCAATGCCAGCTAACACTGGGAGGAAAAGGGGAGGACAGAGGGAGAAGGAGGACATACACAGACTGATTCTCAATTTCCCCAATTTAAGTTCAAGCAACATGCTAATTAAGGAAATACACATATGCCAGGTCAGTTCAACATACAACTGCAGAAAATACTCTGAAATAGGAACAAGTGCTGCATTCTTGCCTGGATGGTAAAGACTCAGCTTTTGTTTCCTGTCTAGGTCATTCCCTTCTCCATATGGAAGAAGGTGGTACAGCTGCAACCTCTAGAAATTACAAGCAAGAAACTTCACCTTCAACTGATGGAGGGAAATTCCAGCTTGACCTAAAGGGAAGAACTGAAGGTTAGTTGAGATGCTGAACTAAAAATCCTTTACAATCACTGTATTGCTTTTGCCCATTTATCAATTCACAGTTTTGTTCCGTTTTCATAAAGAATTTACTATCAAACACATTATTTTAAGTATCTATCTGGGTAACGTATGAATCTGAAGGCTGAGGTGTGTGGCAGAGCCATACCTCACTCACAGGGGTGGCCTCTCAGTTTAATACCTGCCCAGCCCACACCACCCCATATGTGCCAGACAGCAACAGCATGAGTTTGCCTGCCAGATTCATGGGCAAAGTAAGGAGTGCAGCACTTAGGAGAGGAACGGGAATTTTCTGATGATCAGCAGTGAGAAGGAAACCTGTTTGATGTACCACAGGAAAGCAGGGAACATTCTGTAAAGCCCAGAGTGTTTGTCATAGTTGCTTCAGCAAACACAGAACAGAAAACAGATGTTTTGCTTTAAATTCTACTGTAAGCGAGCACTGTTTGTGCACTCACTGATAAAACTCACACGGTAAAATGTTTGCAATAACTATGGAGACTACTGAAATGAAGTTACACAGCATGATGTCTAACTATAGGTGGCCAGGAAAAAAATATTTTCAATTACCATTCCCTGAACTTGATTCAATATATAATACTCAGAGGTAAGTCTCCCAAGGTGTGCATGTGCGATTACCCACGGGACTTCTGCAGCATCAGCCTGACTTCAGGGAGCATCTCCTCAGGTGATGCTTTGACAGCTGAACTGTGAGAAGCTGGCAATGCAGAGAGGCACTTACCGTAAAAAGCCCGTGGAGCTAAGGAAATGACAGCACAGTCATCTGCAGAGAGACATCCTGCAGCACTGCCACCAGGAGATGTGGTCCCCGCACCACCGGCCCGGGGCTGGGGATGGCTCTGCCTGCACCCCACTTTTACCTCTTGGGGAAAGCAGCAGCGAGCGAGGAACAGCCAGAAAATGATGCCTTCTTTGTGATGACTTCAGACAGGGCTTTCAAAATAGCTTCTTAAACTTACTTCTAACTTTTCTGACTCTCTGAATGTGCATGGAGTAAGGTGCTTTCGGCTTCCACAGAGAGCTCAGCACGGGAGAATTTGCTATACCCAGAAATGCTGGTGCTAACCTCTTGACGGGGTGGCGTTTTTGCATTGTCCCTCTGGTGCTGCAGACAACTGGGCAATTTAGTAGCTCGTAGCACCAAGAAGCACAGAAAGAAAGTCTGTTAAAAGCAAGGGAGGACTTCTAAGTGTGTTACAGCATCACCGCTGTTCGGGAAAGCTGCAGTCATGCAGACCCCGTAAAGGACAGACACTGAAGTTCATTAAAGAGCTCTCAGCAAACATTTCTTGTGTCAATCCCACTCTAATTATCCTCCAGTCTCCATCTATGCTGGCTGTGTACCTGGTTCTTCTGGGGTACTTCAGAGACGAGCAGCTCTCAGGACAAGGCACTGCCTCCTTGCTCTCCCAGGACATCAGCACCCTCAGAGTGGGGAGTAGAGCCTATGTAGAAGAAGAAGTTGGATTTTCTCTAATCTGTCCCTGCTTCACAACCATCAGCAGATGATTCCAGCAGCCAAGCTCAGTCTGTTAGCCTTTTTCTGAGAAAACAGCATCGGATCTGGGCTGCATCAGGGAAAGACATGTTCATTCTTTTTGTATTCTACATCCATGAAGACAGTCCCCTCTGGGCCAGGCTGCCACATACAACATACACACATCTGTTAAGAATGGCTGGGTGTGATCCTTCCTTTTACACACAGTTGCTTGTCATCAGTCCTCGCAACTAGAGAAAGTCAGGCTGCCTCCATTCTCACCTCCGAGCTATTGCATTGAGCCCCACACAAAAAGCATCCGTGTATTCACCTTTAATATCAGGGTGGTTGAATTTCCCCAGATAAACACTGATTATGCTTGTATGGAACTACCTCCATGGCACAGGTTCAGCTATGACAGAAGAAAGAGGATTTAAATGCAGCTGAGAGCTGTGGACATTCAATGTAAGTCTGAGCCTTCAAACTGCCCCATATTCCTTTTCTGGTTTTTGTTGGTTTGTTGGTTTTTTATTTTTCATATTCTTATGCTGTAGACAAGCAAGTGCATTGGGGATGGAGAGATAAACTGTAGGAGTAGGTGAACAGGCAGTGGAGTGAGGATTGAGTCATTTAGCACATTTTGGATGTTACAGGAGAAGAACATGGGAAGCTGTGAGTTTCTCAAATCCTTACGACTCTACGGCTGATACCAAGCACAGGAGCTTGATCACAGCATGAGGAACAGGAGCTCACTCCAGAGGAGATGGGTTGCATGCAAACTTTCACCTTCAGCACCTCACCATCTCACTGCAGCAACACAGGCTCCTTCCACACTATTTTAAGTCTCATTAAAATACCACCCTTACCCTACAGTACACACAAATATGCACTAATCCATGTGCAGGAATACCTCTGGTTGTCTCTGATACCAAAGTCGTAACTGATGGTGCTCTTCATACCAAAAAGTTTTTCTTTGTGTTCAACTTCATCCCAAGTTGGTTCTTATATGCTAAATTTATGCAAACAAATGCTATTTTGGCAAATTCTTTTGTCAGCATTTTTATGACAACAGATATATACATAATGCAATGAATCCATCCCACTGAAGAAAAAAGGCAAGCATTTCTGAGCAAATTGGAGAGATTTAAGGAAAGAATATTCTGGTCTGGAATGACTGTCAGTATCTTTGTAAAATTATTCATCGGTTCCTTCATTGTTGGAATTTATTGCAAATGAAGGAATGAAAACACAGTTAAGGAATAGCAGGTAAGTCTCTTAATGACAACCCTCTGCAAAGTACCCCTCAGAGCCTGCTTGCCCTTTACACCACACCAAAGCACACAAGGATGATAGGGCTGGTTTCCAGTGGGAACACATGTAACAATGACCGTCAGCAGCAAAGCCTCCCTCTTTGGAAGCTTTCCAAGGACCTGATTCACCATCACACACATCTGTAGCACATTAAGCTGTACATTTGTTATCTCAGAGCTTTGAGAATAATGTTCCCTATCAAACTAAATAAAATCACATTACTGCTTCAAGTGACATCATTGTAAGGGCTGGAGACCCAGGCAGGTCACGTTAGTGGAGCTCCTCAGTCCAGCACCTTGCAAGAGCATAATCCCTCTAGTCAAGCCTTGAAAGAACAGGCTGCCAGGAAAGTTCAACCTGTTGCACCTGGGATCTGCTTAGGGCAGAGAAGTGTGGATGCCTGGAGAGCAGGATATCCTTCCCCTGCAATGGCACGTCCCAGCACCAGCCACCACGGGTGGCTTTCTAAAGTAGTTTCTAAGCCACAACTGCAGGCAGACTTTCATCCTTCAAGGTGGCTCTGTCTCTACTTCTAGTGAGAGTGCAAAGTGGTTTGTTGAATGGATGACACCAGATATCTGGTTTTGGTTTGTCTTTTTTTTTTTAAATATGCCATGACCTACGGATACGTGCAATGCAAATCATGGGCTCTGTGTCCATGTAAAAATGTCTACTTGCTTGGTCAAAAGGTCAGAATGACAAGGATGTCACAGGTCATGAACAAAAAAGCAACATCTTTCCTAAAAAAAAAAATAATTTAAAAGTAATTAAAATTCATGACTTTCATCTATCTGGGGATGCTGCAGTAGCTGCTCAAGCTGAGAGAAGTTTTATGGAAAACACATCCTGCATTTGGAGTCTTCCACCCCTGTGGCATAACCTCAATCAGAGCACTTTGACCTGGAAAAGTCTCTGCAATTATGAACCCAACACTGTTCCACCTGCTGTTAGCAAGATTTTATGGGATTCCATGTAAATATAGCCACCTTTGCAAACCCAGGAAACTCCCATTCAAAATAAGCTCGATGGACAAGATGACCCAGTGAAATGAAGCGCAAGGAAACACAAACCCCGAGCCAGAGAAGGAAACACTGGTTTTCCCTCCACTCCACTTTCCTGACACATATGAAAGGCCATCTTTTGAACCAAAAGAGGGACAAACTGCCAATTAATCATAGGCTTTTATATCTTCATATTCTATCTGAATAATACAGTCTAAAAGTGAGTTTCTGTGCTTAATATTTTCACCTTCATTGAGATGAAGCATAAAAATTAAGAAGTGTGATACAGATTCAGAACGGTTTCAAAACCTAGAGTAGACAATGTTACTGTCTTTGTCCACTGTAGAAGCCAGATGAGCTCAAAAATACATGTCTAAGTATTTTAGACCAAGACATTTCTTTATTGACTGTTTCTGAAACGCAGACACAAACTTGATTTTGACTGGAAATAGTTGTGTTCTTCATCCACGCTCAGGTTTAGCTGCTCATACACTATTATAAATGTGTATATGTGTAAAAAAAATAGTAAATACTATAGTATATTTTATATATATATGAGTAATACCTTAGACTTCATAAAACAAGCTTACACCAGTATATGCCTCCCCATTGGCCTCTGCACCAATAAAACCAGGCAAGTAAGATGTTATACACTTAAAAAATGAGGTTACACTACTGTACAGAAAACAGTAATACCCACAAAAATGGACACAATCTATTTTCAGCCCAACAGGATAAATTAAAAGATTTACCAAGAACACAGAGTGATTTTGATATTGCCATGCCTGGGAAAGCAGGGAAATAATGAGCTGTCACAGCAAGTAGCAGTTCAGCACCAGTGATGCATCTCCGAAGGGTCGTAGCTACCAAATAATAATGTTGACTTCAGCATTTCTGTCGAGATCAACTTGACGCCTCAGGCAGTTTGGGGAAGAATCACTTAGTCAACATTCAACTGGAGGAAACTAATTAAACTGAGAGCATAAAAGATTTCCAAAACATTAAATAATGTCTGAAAAGACACCTTAGTACAACAGAACTGACTGGATTTTGAAAAAGTCTCTATTTCTCTGATATTAAATTACTGCAGATTTATTCAAGAAATATTTTCATAGCTAATCTCGTGCAATAAAGCCATCACTGGAAAAGGACACAAGCAGCTATACCTCCTGAACAAACCTTTCATGTCACTCTTCTGACAGAATGATGCTACACTTCTATCAACCAGAATATGTGATTGTAAAGAATAAAAAAGTTACTTTCAATAAGTCTTCATAAATATTTTAATCGCTTTTTATTTTACAGGGTTTTGGGACTGGAACCATTTTGTTCTTTGAGATGCAAAAGGATCCTGACTGTAAGCTTGCTGAAGCTCTCTCTTTGGCCTCCTGACCGGTGGCTGTTGCACATCCCAAACCACTGCTCCATACCTGCACCAGCCCAGCAGCCTCGGGGTGCATGCAAGAAGGGTGTTCTCATCAGGAACAGGTCAGTGACTCCAGACCTCCCCTAACTGGGCTGAAATATTCTGCAGAGTTAGATGCTGGCAAGTGTCGTAAGTATGGATAAACGCAAGCAGGCTGTTATCTTATTTTTAACTGATTACAGAATCACAGAATCACTGTGATTCCCCTGGTCTCAGGAAGATGAGACAGACCCTTGTAAGCAACACAAAACTTAAAGCATCCAGATAAGCAGCAATGGCATTTAGTTACTTCAAAATATACAAGATAAGAAGTCAATTGAGCTTAACCTCTGCTACAGTCTATTCTTCCCCACATTTCTCATCCTTTACAGAAAACATGCTCCAGGTGATTTAAGAGGAGGGGATCAGTGGAATTCAAGCAGCTAGAAAAAGGCACGGCCTGTCCTGGGGACATCATCCTGCTCGTGCACTCGGGAACCGCGTCAGTCAGGATGCTCCTGTCACCTGCACGGTTTTACAGCTGCGAGGCCCTGGAAAAACAACCGCTCTAAGGTGGCGCGTTTTGCCCTCGTCAGAAAAGAGCAGCGAGTTGTGCAGCAGCAGCACGTTTACAGGGCGAGTGTTCAATCTGGGTCAGGCAGCAACGCGCATGTTCCGCAGCGGGCTCCGCAGCCGGCCGGGCTGCCAGCAGGTGTCACCAACCTCTCGAGGAACGCAGATCGGGGCGGAAAACGCTCCTTTACCAGCCAAGTATTACACAAGGGGGACGGGTTTCAGCCGGACCGTCAGTATCACCAGAAACGGACAGCCGCTTTCCCCTCCAAAATCGGGTGCTGTTTGTCTCTGCTCTTGTACAAAAGCTTTCAGTAGAGTTGCCCCTGGATAATCATCTGAGGTTTGCAGCCATTCCCCCTGCCTTGCCACCTCCCAGGAAAGGAAAACCTCACCTGATGACTGAGTTCAACTCTCATCCCCATAAAGGATGTGGGGACTTGGGGGTGTCATGCGCTGCCTCTGAAGAAGGCAGACTGAGGCCTGGCATAGTCTTTAAGCAAACCCAGCATTTCAGCCTCTGTTTTACTGTCCAAAAACAACCCACAGAGTAGTTATGGTCCAGATTTCCAGAAGGGAACTGGTTTGGATTGATCCCGCAACTCCAGCTGAGGGGGAATTAGTCCCTAGATGCGTAAAGCAAGGTATGAGACACACAAGTTAAAGAGTACCTTGGAAAAAGGTCAGTGATAACCAGAAAAAGCACATAAAAAGCAAATAGTGCTTGAGACAGAAACTTCCTATGTCAATCCAAAAAAACCACAAAAGTCAGAGTGACAGAAAGAAAAACAGCTCAGATAGGGGAAAATCAGCTTCCCAAACAGCCTCGTATCTTTGGGTATATGCACAAAGCTTCTACCATCAGCAAAATGGAAGAACTAGAGTGAAATTACAAGTTACCAATACTTCTGCATCAATTACAAAAGTACCTGAAAAAAAGTTATCACGGGAGAAAACATGTCCCAGGCCCCCAGTGCAATGCCACGTGCAGGGGCAGGGATACGCAAGAGCAGCACCCAGCACTAGCTCTGGGACTGCTGCCACCATACTCAGTGCCTACAGACATTGCCACGCTTTGAAGATGATCAATGAGGAAATATCTTGCAGCATCCTGACACTGCCTCATCATGTGAGACGCTCCTGGTGGGATTCAAAACTCTCTTTTTATTCTGTTTTGAGCTGCCATGGATACAAATGTCTTTAACTGGCAACAGACCTTCCTTACTGGTCACTAAGCCCCAGGTCTTTTGGTTAAATCAAGCAAACCCTTGCAAAGACACAAGACTTAGCAGTCTTGAAACCTTCAAAATCATATAAAAATTAGGACTTTCTCTTCTTCCTCTGTCTCCCTGCGATTATCCATCCCAATGTTGGAGCCTTGTCAAACACCCCAGAACTTATCCATCTGTCAGGTCCTCATTACACCACACTCTTTGATCTATAATGGCCACTGAAGGCACCATCACTGTGGATGCTATTAGGTTCAGGAAGGATGTTGTCCATATCTTCATATAAGACAATTTTTGGAACTTGAATTTTTTAGATGCTTCATCAGGCCATGCAGATGACAGATACTAGACTAGAAACATTTTACTTTATTTTCAAGGCACCACTTCATATGTCAACTGTTCCAGGAATATTTTCATGTTGGATAGCCACCAAAGCCCTACATCCTCTAGATCAAGCTTAAGCTACGTTCTTCATATCTAAGCTGCCAGAAACTTTTCAAGATTTTCAACTGTGTTCAAAAATCTGAAACGTTTCAATTCAGTTCAAAGCTGTAAGTAAAAATGTCCACGATCTGTACTGATCTCAAAGATGCTGTGTAAAATTTGCAGCCCAGCCTCACCTGATGGCAATACAAAATCTCAAGGGTATTGTACAAGGTGTCAAAAAAAAGCTTATAATTCGGGACATATGTTGACAGGCTGAAATGCAGAGAGGCTAACTGCAGTTTTAGGACAGGCATATATACGTTGATATATTCTGTTAAGATGTGCATTCAGTTCATTTATCACCAGAAGTCACAAGCCTTGCACCCCTCTCTGGTTCTCTGCAGCACCAGAAAGACACTGTATTCTGCACAAGGAAATACACATTGTGACTCTGAACCTACAACACGTTTCACACTACATATTGTGCTGCAAAAACCGTAATGCACTACGGAGATGTGCAGTGAGGCAGAAATGTCCCAGGTTTGGCCCTGCTCCTGCAGTGGATTAGGGCAGCATCTTCCTCACAAGCCCAGGATCAGGTCCTTTGCATCATAAACATCACTCAGAAATGGCTGAGCAATTATTTCAGTGAAGGTACCTTCTTCTCTGACAGCACCTGGCTCAAACAAGCAAGGAGGGCTTGTGTTCTGCTTTGATTTTGCATCTCATTACAACACTCTTCACAGTGAGCAAATGTGAGGAGGCTCTTCACTTTTTAGAGCACTGTTGTACCCAGACTGGGTAGAAAATACTGCATGACACCAGACAACTGCCCAAATGCATCAAAGTGCTAGATCCTCTTCTCTTATCCCTTAACTTACTGGTTAATCTAGAAGTAATTCCAGACCTCATTCTCTATTGAATTTTTGTTTCTCTTGCTGTATGATGAAACCCAGCTTTGTTAGCAGCATCAGCAGAGAAAGAAGGTTTAGATCAGTGGTGAGGACTCAGGAACTCTGGATTAAATTCCCAGCTCAGACACCCATTTCCTGTAAAAGCAAACACCAGCCTTTCCTGCCCCTTGCTTTCCCATGCATGAAACAGAGGTGGTGACTGTTTCTCCAGACAATAAAAAAGGGGAGGATGTTTGGCTGAGTTTACAATAACCCACATTTCAATACAGCAAAGGGTGAGGTGAATGCCTAACCCATACTGAAGGGTTTTAATTGTGTTTTTATCAATGGTGAGGCATTGCAAGTCAAGAGCTGTGACAATATACCCTAAATCATACAGGATTACTACATTGTGTCAAACAAACATGTAATTAAGCAGCTTTAATATGTTAACAGTTTGGAATCAGATTAGTGGCTAATAGAGTTGGTCCTCATTAATCCAGATCAATTGCTCAACTGTTAGTTTATTTAAGATTTTTTTTCCAGAAATTAAAAAACATAAATCTCATTCTCAGCAGAAAGTGCACATGCTGTAGGGTAGGATGAATTCATCAAGATATCTGGGCACGTGGATAAACCAAGTGCAGCTTAACTGGTTCAGCCGCACAATGCAGAACTAAACCCTCTAATCCCCTGTGATGAGATTTTTGTGCTGTACGAACACAGAGGGTATCACAAGAAGAGACAATGTGTTTGAGCAGCAATGTCAAGGCACCTCTCCACATGTGCAAATGGCACTGAGCCCCGTGCGGCTTAACACACACCAGGACCAGTACTAAGAGTCCAGCACCACCTTACATCACAGACACAGGTGACAGGGGGAATGCTGCTTTTCTTTTGGAGACAAAAACACAGGCATGCAAGGCACGGACGCATGTAAAACCTGCTGCCCGTCTTCTCCGTGCTGTAAGCTTTAAATAGAGGGCTTTAGGAATCACACACAACATAAGTGCAATGCTAGGGTGTCTGCACATGTTCACCATGAACAATTCCAAACACAGGGCTTGCCCTATAGCAGTCTTTGCAAGCCAGCTCACAAAGCATCGTTATTTTCCATTCATATACTACTCTTAAGGATGACTACATGGAAGCATACAACTGAAAGAAACCACGAAAACCACGGGCAAAGATGGGGACAAAAGGCCAGCCCATACTGATAATGACCTTTACAGCACGGACGAGACTTAATCCAGCCTACTCTTGGCACATCCAAATAAACACCGCAGCAGAGTGACATCTTGCCCTGTTAAGGTTTGGTGCAGATTTCCAAGTCAGAGGTGATGCTTCAAATTGATATTCCTACAGTCATCCACACATGCAATCTCTACTTAATTTCTATATACATATGTGCATGCACACATGTGTTTGTAAATATATATATACACACACACATATATTCTTCCTAAACATACCTACTTTCTATAATCTGCACATGGATGTATTCTATATTGCCACAGGGCAATAGCAAGATTTTACTTCTTTAATTAATCTGGCTGAAGAGAAATCACACATTATATAGATGCACTATCCTTTAAGCCAATTCTGTATTGCTTTATACTCACAGAACATGGAATATGTTTAGACAAAATCGATGTACACTTGTCTTAAACTGGATCAATTGCCCACATCTTTCTGTATCACTGCAAACATTTCATTTTAACAGTTAATTTGATCTGATAAACAACAGTTTCTAACAAGACAATTTCTGAAGTTACTGTCTATATCCCAGGTAGCATTCAGCCAGTGAGAGGTTTGATTTAGATAGTATGAGTACTAGTGAGTCACCCAAGTGCCCATAAAGCAGACTATATGTGTAGAAGTTAAGTGGCAAAGAGGTAATTCTTCATACCCTTTCTGAGACAAATCCTGCTGTGCAGAAGGCAGGATGCTGTAGTCATCTGACATGTGGACACTGAGCTTTTATTCATGGTGAGATGCTACTCTCAGTATAGAGTAGCAGGCCTTGAGTTAAAAAGCATAAATCCTAGTCTATACTGTTTATGCTACTGGGGACAAAAAGACTGCTTAGAAATATTGCTGGGAAAATGTCAAGCAATGAGCTGTCTGTGATGGAATGACATGGAGACGATGGGTTTTGCGCTGAGAGTGAAATAGTGAAATACAGAATGTAAATAGGTTTGGACGGCACTGCTTTTTCCAAAGCCTGAAGCTCAGCACTCCACACCAAAAAGAAAAACTACTTGCATTGGTTTTGTTTACAATGGAGTCATAAACAGCAGTCAGATATTTTTTTCTTTGCTATCAAGCACTTACTGACCTGTAGCTCACTAAAATGAAAATATTTTATAGCGAAGACATCAGCAAGTGTCCTTGCACCAGCAGAACACAATACGGGGCCAAAGCAATATGGTATAAACACTTCACATATATTGGTATTTACAACACATGGCAGTAAATGACACATAAAAAACAAGGCCATGGGCACTTACCTTCAATGATAGCTCCAGCAACATGTCCTTAACATGTATTTGTTGACCATTTTGAAAGCAAACAGGAAAGCCTAAGCTGCAGCTATGCTGGCAGACTGCTCACCAGTACAGCTCTGCCCCACCTCACTTTCACCACTTGGTGATGGCCAGACATGTTTTCTCATTAGTATCAGCTACAACACTAGTACTGTCCACAGCACTGCACATAGGTAGTTCCCCTCAGGGACAGGAGGCTTCTCCTGAGTCAAGACTGCACCTTTGGTAGGGTGCTCTCACTCCCGACCACTCTGCGCTCACAGCCAGTAGGAAGGTGCCTGATGGTTTTGGAAGAGAAAATATTGACTCATTAGGAGGCACCCGTGTGAACCCATTCCCACCCAAACCCTGGCATTTCTCCCAAGATGACCTTGTGAATCATGTTTCTTCCCAACAGGTGCCACCCCCACCTTCGAGCCTCCTTACCTTCCATTTGCAATCAGCCATGAGCACAAAGCCAAGGCTGCAGGAGCTACCGACTCCTTGGTTTTGTCTTTCCATTCCCAAATGCCTTAGCATTTTTTTGCTCTTCATTAGATAAAGCCACGTGGCCCACTGGGACTGTGACAGCGGTGCAACCAGCTACATCCTTCTGAAACCTCCTGGTTTCTGCTAACAGTGGGAAGCAGGGAGAGAAGATTTCCTGAGAGCTTCCCCAAGCACTTTTGGGACAGCAGAAGACCCACCTTCCCTTCCCATCAACAAGAGATTGTCTGACTGCACCTCAAGAGGAGTTGCTATTGATTCCCAAAATATGTTACAGGTTGATACTAACCATTTCCTTTTCCATTAAAATTGAAGTAATGTATTAAGTGAAGCAGCTGGAAACAGATTTCCCATAGAACTATTATTATGCATGTGTGTTTTCCCCTTAGAACTGTGATTTGTTACAGTTGTAGACAGGAAGGATGACATGTTCTGTACAGAAATTTTTTAAGTTGTCAAAATTCTTGTTCTGAAGTTTTCAAAATGAACAGTTTTGCTTGAAAAATTACTGTTACAAAATTTTAACACACACGAAAAAGAAAGTATAATGGATCAAAATCAAAATACTTCAGTTGACCAGTTTGGGGGTGTTGGTATTTTTTTTCAAGGCAAACAGACTTTCAAGATTTCAACATTTCTTCCTGACTCAAAACAGACAAAATTTTGGCAGCCTTGCCTTTTTTCAGTGAAACGTGAAGGCTGTTTCACACTTGGCTTTGCCAAGTGTCACTGAGAAAGAAATTACCCTCACGTGTAGGGAAAGGGCAGATTTTTCTCTTCCCATGCTCTGCAGTCTGTGACAACCCCTTAAGAGCACAGTGGCTGCCTCAGAAAGAAATGCCCCACTGTGGTGACCAAAGACACCCTCTGCCCATCCTGTCCTGAAGGCATCACAACCACCATGCTCTCCTGGCTCTCACAGGGCTGGAAGCAACCACGAGGGGTCACCAAGCCTCCTGCTGCTGAGGAAGCACCTTGTCATCACTCTCGTAAATTTGTTAGTTTTCTCACAAAACTAGCTTTTCTTCATTTCTTCCCACCACCCCCTGGCAGAGGAGCCTCATCCTCCCAAGGGCTGCGGTGTTCCTTTAACCTATGGTGTGCCTATGGCCACATGAAGTTGGTTCATTAGCTTAAACAGCTGTTCTCCCCTTCACATGTTTAAAGAGCAAAGTTATTTTTAAGTGTGCTCATTACACCAGAAAAAAAAACAAGCCAAGCCCTCTTTTGTCTCCCTCTTGCACAGCGCAGTTTCACATCGCACCAGCACTTGTTCATGCCTTTCCATGCCAGCAGAAAACAACTTAGAATCAAACACCAGGCAAGAAAGCTCTCCTTGGACATCTCTTTTGCTCTTTTTGCAAGGTGTGGCTCAACTGTAAACATTTATGTTTCACAAATAGTGCCTGATTTCCACAAATGCAGAATATTTCAGCCTTTTTGGTGTGATTGCTAATAGATTTATCACCTCCATCCATTACCTGGCCTACGACACCATTATAGTTAATTCAATTTCTAGTACATTGAGAAGCAGACCACACCAAGGATGAGTTTCTCCCAGAAATCAGACTTCCATCAGTGTGCAGAGGAATGGGAGGTACAAGGACTCCCAACAAGCACCCCACTATCTGCTCCAGCAAGCTGGCTGTGGTCATCCACTGTGCTCCAGCATGTAAATGGCTCAGGTCACAAGGGGAAACGAAAAGATTATTGCTCCCTACAAAGGCACCACAAACCTCATGGGCATCACACTCAGCCATGCAAACATGGATTTGTTTTACTCATGAGCTTTTCCTTCTGCACTTGAAACACGTAGAAAATGTGGTTGTGCCATCGCAGCCAGGACGCTCATTACACTGGGACCACAAAACCCACTGCCAGATGTTTTATCCCAGATCAAGGTAGAGGTTGTGGCCACCATCCCCAGCCCAACCTCATCCCGTCAGCACTTAGATGTATTGTTTGATGATAATGAGCCTTTAAATCATTGCTTTTAAGCCTCTGCCACTTTCAATACATCAGATGGGGTCTTGGCTTGGTTTTGTACTTTGGAAAGGAGAAGGAGAGAGGCTCTGATATTGCCAAAACACCAGAAAAAAACACAACAGTCAAAATAAACCATTTGCTTATCAATAGCAGAAGCTTGAACTAGCATTTTATTTGTGTATACATACAGTGACATTATTCAGGTGAGACTTTAATAATAAAGAACTATGATTCACAAGTTCAAATGTCATGTTTTCTAGTCAACATTTATGATGACAAATCTGCGTCACAATTTTATTCATACTCAAATCCTAGGGAAAGAGTTAGCATAACTGACAACTCCATCTTTTGGACATATTTGTAATTTGCTTAAAAAAAAAAAGCAAACACAAAGTAAAAATACTCAACATAGAGAATAAAGAAACACACAATCAATGTCTCCCCGTCCCCTCAGCTGGTGGCAACACGTTCCCTCAAACACAGTATTTCACCTCACGTTTCCAAATTATTCACTGTTATTACTAATTTTTTTTCCTAAAGGCATGCCAAGGTATTACTTTCCAAATTATTGGCTTCTATTCTTAGTTGCAATTTCCATCTCCCCCGAAAGTCAGGGCAGTCACATGGAACTGGAATGAAGGCTGGAAGCTTGTGGGACTGTTTGCCCATGAAACACATGGCCTTCAGGGTGCGATGGCTCCAGTTCTGCTCCAAAAACACTGTGAGAGCTGCTGCCCATAGCAAATGGGTCGAGATCAGAGGGAGAGGAAAGGAAACTGAGTCATGGAGCAGTCACCTCTCAGGATTCGCCCAGGACAAGTGGGTGAGGAGTTCTGGCCATCAAGCTGACCAATGCCTGCTGTCTCCCCATGAGCAGGTTGTATGATGAACACACCACCTTGCACATGGCTACAGCCTCTACAGAACATATTGCTTAAATATGTGCCAATTGTTTGGCACTGGTGAGAAACCTGGCCAAGCCCTCCTAGAAGAATCGTGTTGATGGGACATCCTCTTGCCTTGGTATTTTTAGAGATATCTCTGATTTCTAGCCCTTTGTGGGCTAGAAAAAAATATCCCGCTTTGGCCGTAACGAGCACATGCAAAGGAAAAGCAGCCATGTAAGCACCACTGTACTATGCCTACGTAGCAAGCATGGGTAGACTTTTGCTGTAAAACAGAGGGAGCTGACAACTGGAGCATTTGGATCCAGACCTTCCTCCTTCAGGTACCGACTTTAAACACTTTGCAATGGTTAAAGCAACACAAGGATTCCACATTCGGTTCTGAACTTCTCCCTAACCTTTGTGGTGGCATTAGCATAAGGCAAGGAGACATATTTTGACTCCCATCTGTGCAAATCCTCCCTGTGCTGCAGAATCAACATTCTGTCAACCAATTATTTTATGCTGTATCACAGCACCGGGGCAGGGGGGGGGAGATGAGGGGGAATCATCACACCTACAATCAAAAGAGCAAGGTTTTGCAACATAGCATGTACTAAAGATGTCTGTCTTAAGTCAAACTAGCAGCCATATTTTATTCAAGAAGCATGTAAACAAATCTGGCATATTCATTATAAAAAAAAAAAAAATTGTGTACCTAGCATGTTCATCACATTTCAGATATTCCATTCCTCCCTCCCCACTGAGCTCCATGGAGACAAGTCAATCACAGTTAACCATCTGGTAATCCTTAGCCCAGGCTGTGCAGCTGCTACCTACCATTTTTAATCAGGGCTATGTCTTCCATTCATGCTAAATAGGAGGCATGAACAGCTGCTTGGCCAACACTTTCAAGCATGCTCGCTCGCTCTCTTTAGTATTCCTGGCTTCTCTTCCTTTCAGCTTTACATTTTGCCCATGTTTTACAAGCTTTCACGTTTAAAAAAAAAAAGAAAAAGAAAAAGAAAAATAAAGAAAAAAAAAAAAAGAAGTAATAGTGAAAAAAGAGGGAAATGCTTCTGATCATTAACTCTTCAGAGAGTGTATCTTTTCTAAACAAGTTTCTGGGGGACACTGACTGCAATCATGGTCTCTGCCTTTAGGAAGTAAAAATCGGTGCATCCATTGAAGTACTCTGTTTTTTATCTACAGAGCCCTACAGAATGGCTCTCCATTGCATATTTCAGGTAGTGAAGTTTCAAGCACGTCAGAAGTAAGATGTATTTCAATTATGAATATAGGGATTAATTTCTAAAATGGGCACAGTACCTTTTCTCTAGCTTGCACGGCAGGTTTCCTGCAGGTTTTTCTGTAACCCACTACCCAAGCAAAAGCTCCCAGTCTTCAGGAGATGTAGGGCAACAGCACATGTCAAAGGCTTACTATCCAAAATCATGACCAAATAAGGCTATTTCACCTGCTTTGCTTGGATCCAGAGGAGCTGCTCCCCTGTGAGCCATGTCTTAAGCTTTTCCATTCCTCTAAAAAAATTTGGGTTTATTTTTGTAGGAAGTTCAACTTTTAAAGCAACCAACCATCTTTTCCAGAGATCTAAATATTATAGCATCATCACAGCATATCCCAGCTACAGCCTCTCCAGAAAGCAGCACGTATCTTGCCCAGGTGACAGATCCAGCCCAGCTCCACACTGGGCACACACACACAGTCCCTCATTCTCTCTCTTGCATGCACAAGGCTGTGACTGTAAATGTTATATATTGACCACAATAACATGAAAAAAATGTAAACTCATATCCATTGCCAAGGACAGATTTGCTGCAAAGTCAAGAAGGTGCTCATGGCAATCTATGGTGATAGCATCTAGTAGAAACAGCTTGGAGAGAATTGGTACCCAACTCTTCATGATTTCCACTTGGATTTTCCAGGTGCAGACACTGAGGTGTTAGTTGAGCGTGTTTGTTTAGACCAACTCCTCCAGCATGGGCTGCTTTTGTAAAACATTTCATTTGTTTTTTCCCCGAAATCCTTCAGCCAAGAGATGTTACTTACATTGGCCTTTTCAGAAGGGCAGTATCTTGGACCATACAAATCACCCATCACCTCCACACACTGTGCAACGATAATAGTCACAATTTATATACCCCAACACCATTGTTACAGTGTTGTAACACTGCAAAACACTGTTACATGCTCAACCAAACAGCAGGCAAAGCCAACAGGAAGGTCACCCTGAAAATAATAATAATTAAAAAAGACACAACGCTACAGCTACTAGAAAACGCTGTCTTTATTAATGACATGTCACTGGGGAGGTAAGATCTTGCAGGAGCAAATCGGTTAGTTTGCCTTAACAGAAAATAAACAGAACATTTCCAGTACAGAAAAATGCATAAAGGTTAACATAACCATGCATCCCTCCTAGCCCACCATGAATCCAGCGTTTAACTTCTAAGAGTTTGCCACTAGTCAAAAAGAAAGAAATAAATTAGATGCCAGGATGGTGTTTTGTCTTGTGGAGGGAAAATTCCTGACAAAACATGTCAGAGAAAATTTTAAGAGAAAATAAAAAAGGTCTAGAAATGCAGTAGGACCCTGTGGAAAAAATAGCTCTAGGATAATGAGTGCCATCAAACTGATAAGGTTCACTTTCCTTTATGGTCTTTATGCATACACACAAAAAAACCTAAATAAAATTACTACAAACAGTCTCCTATAATGGCAATTTAGGATTTCAAAGGAGATAAAGTCTTCACTGCTAAAGCAAATCTGCACATCTAGATACAACTCTTACATCAGGCAAAGTGAACTGGAAAATCTTTAAGCTCCTCTGTTACAGACTGATTCTGGGAAGTCTTGTTTCAACCAAAAAAAGTCCTCCTCATGAGAGATGGACCAACACACGTACACCTCTACATGATGATCAGGCTGACAGCAGTGAAAATGAGGCAAGAGAGGAGTGCAAGGAAGAAAAATGGCCAGGGAAAAGTACAAGTATGGATGATTCCTGGGCAAAAATAATGCATAAGACAGTGGAACAGTTTTCTACCACAAACTAACTAAACTGGAACTATGTGCTGTACATATTAAACTGGCCCTTGCTGAAGGCTGTCTTCTGCTTGTAGGTCAATATTCCCAGCCTGCAACTTCTGCATATGTTCTCTGATAACCTCTGATGCACCTTCCCCATTGTGCATTCCTCTATGTTACAGAAGCGAACAAAACTTATATTTAAGATAGAAACCACAGTAAAAGCCAATCAAAAATTTACATAAACTAACAACCGGCAGCATCAAACTAGAGGAGTATTAGCAAAGGATGAGAGTGAACAGATTCTATGGTACTTGCTCTTACTGTGCCAGCTGCTCTACCCATTCTATGGACAGCACTGACAACACTGATGCTTTTCCAGACGTGGTGATGTAGCAGGAAATCAGGCTCAGCAGCACCACCTGAACAACTTCTACACAAAATACCACATGCCAAAAAAGTGCAGAAAAAACACCTTCTGCGACTGCAGCAGAGAGCAAGAGATTTCCTCAGTCACTGGAACACTACAACGTCGTAAAAAGATAAGCCTTGCTTAAAATAATCTTACATATTATCCTAAGCAGCAATGCCCATGCTGTAGCCAGTGGTTGCTATTTCTGGCAGAAAAGCTGATTCTCTGATGACATTCCTGCTATACCAAAAGGGACCATCTTTTCCGATAAGCAACCATTTCCCTGAGCCTTTGACTGCTCAGATACAAGACAGGGCAAGTGATGTTACACCTTCCCCAAGCCAGGGATGTCTCCTATAATTAAGAAAAGCTCATGGCAACTAAACTCCTTGATAAGCAAGTTAAATCAGTGAAGTGCCATTAGTCCTCACAGCAATTAAATCAGTGTGGAAACAAGCCCTGGACAGACACACATCCACAGCTGCAAAGACTCAGAACGACCACATGCTTCCACACTGGCATAAAATGTGCAAATCTACCTCGGATTTTAAAAAGTCCAGCTTGCAAAGACAGGATGTGCTGGGATGCTGAGGACAAAACCCATGCAATGAAGGGTTTGGATTAAAAAATCAAATCCTGTGGGGTGGTTTTTTTGGTGATAACACTTTCTCTTTGGAAAAAAAGAATAATCTCAATTTTATAGAACACAGTTCACATAAAAGAATGCATTCTTCCTTAGATTTACTCTAAACAGAAACCAGATTGGCACCTGTGTTGGTTGAGAAAAAACCAAATCACAACATGCAGGATGTGAGCAATAATATTGGTAGTGGTGATGATTTTAAGGTTCCCCCCCAAAAGTATACTAGTTATGAAACAGAGACCAAAAGGACTGAAAGAGAATTTCAGCATCTTTAATTAAGAAAACAGAATGAACTAGAAATCTGGAAAAATAACTTGTGACTAATATGCAGATTTTATCAGCTTGTGGATCGGAAGCCACAGTTTGCTGGAAGTTGTCTCCTTTTTGCTGATTTTCCTCAGATGAAAAAGGCACTTGTGTTCTCTAACTGAATGCTTTGCCTCTGTGCCTTTTGCAGCATATGCTCAAGTTTGCAGTTACTATTGATAGAATGGGAAAGAATTACAGTTCTTAAGATTTTATAAAAAAAAATAATCTTTTTAAGCCTAAACGCTGTAGAATTTAAATTATAATCCAGATATCCACACTCAAACATCAGTCCTGGAACCTTCCCTTCCAAAATTCCTACCATAGATGGAATTTGATTTAAATAATGGCTGCAATGGCACGGGTATTTAGACAGTGGCCTCACTGGAGCCCATGTACACGCATGAAAGCTGATGATGACAGTAAAACAGTAGAAGTGTTCAGACTATTTTAGGCCAAATGTCCAGCGGGACACTTGAGAACTGCTAATTTGGAAGAAGACAGACATATGACTTTGCAGGAAGAAGAGAAGTCTGCTCTGTGAGCAGTAGCTGAATCCCTGGGAGCATCCAGGCGATTAGAGGAGGGAACTGGCTTAGCAAGAGGGCGCGGGATGGGACAGCAAAGCCCTGCAAAGTGAAGGATGCCCACGCTCTACATACGCCCTTCATGTCAAGCATTTCTTCAACACACCAGCCCCAGTGCTAACGTATGGAAGCTGAAGTCGTCAGTCATAACCTGCAAAAGGGACAAAACCTGTATCACACGCAAGATTACTCCTATAATATCGGGGCTTATACAGACCTTCGAACAGAGTTTTCTGCAGGGATCAAATCCTTGGTTCCTTCCCCCTCCCCTCCCTCCCAAAAAATTAGAAGAAAATAAAAATTTTTAAAAGCATCTACTAAAGTACCCAGGCATTAATGCTGATGGACTCTGGAGAACACCTCAGAGGGGCAGTGACAGCAGCAGTAGATCTGGTCCCCCTCTGGCAGGGACAACCACTCCCAGACCATTACCTCTACCCTAGGTGTCAGTGCAGCACTGGGAGTTTGGGGGTAGAAAATGCCTGAGATAGTGCATATCGGCCCAGCAGATACAGCAGCTCTGCTCCTGCCACTCCTCACCTCTGACTCTGCAGCCATGCTGGAGCAGATGAGATACACAATAGGGAAAGTGCAGCTGGAACATTCCACCACCCACCTTTGTGTTTCTTCCTTCTGCTCCAATTTGAAAATTTTGCAAGGCATTTCTATCAGAAAATGCTAACCATGCCAAACTTCGATCGTATTGGTGTGTGACAGTATATAACTCTGAATAGGAAAAGCAATTTCCATGTTATTAGGCATGCAATAAACTAAAGACCCCACAAACAGGAAGCACATGCATCTAGCTTATGTTACACTCAAGGGCTATAACTATGAATTACACCTGGAAACAAAATTTCCATTTCCTAGGCTTTCTTCTAAAGCACCATCATATGAATATACACACAGATATACAAGCTCATAAAATCTCTAAGATGAAGTGACAAAAGCTATCATAATATGTATGACTGGGTAAGAAACACGATACTGTCACTCAATTAACAACACAATACATTAAGAAGGTAACATGGAAAATGTATCCCTAAGGAGTGTGAAAATACTTTAACTCCTCAATGCTCTTCACAATCCATTATCAGCTACAGAAGACACGCTGTTATATCCAAATCCTGAGTGTCAAAGATTAAAGATGATACACAGCCATAATCAATTTTAATTACATTGTTTCATCCACAATCACCCTGTAAGCAGGTCTGGAGCTAATTGGATCAATAAGCGAATTCCCATCATGTGCAACAAGCTGCACATTCAGCAGGGTAAGTTATCCCTGCTTATGGCTGTAGAAAGAGTTTGTTCTCGGCGTTATCGGGACGAGATAATTTTTAAATAGGCTCAAGCTGCAGATCACAGCATTGCCAGCCCACTGCTTCCCAAGGCTTGCTGCAAAGGGCAAGGCTTTCAGAGTGGCTGCAGATAGCTTACGTATCCACCGCAGTGGTCTTCATTATATTCGCTATTTGAAGCATAAAACATTCAACAACAGGATATTTTAACTCCTAAAACCAGTCAATTATGTTTGCTGAATTAGACTGTGTGACTGAGTTGGTAAGTGCCACAAAGGAATAAGAATGAAACAAAGGCCCTGTTTAAAATAGGTCGCTCCTTTAGAAGATTTTGTAATTGCACACTGCAAATGCATTTGCATGTTCAATGAGTAATACATGTTTCTTGCAACGAGAAAGCTGGAAAAGCTTAATCAAAGCCTCGCTTATCAGCAAAGGCTAATTGGCTTCCACAGTGCATCATCCAGCAGAATCTAGCATTAGCGCAAGCTTCACCAACCGTTAGTTGGCAGAAAATCCCAATTTATTCTGATAACAGAGGTCTTACCTCCGGGGGTTTCAATGACCACATAATCAGGTGGTACATCAGTGGCCCATCCCATGCCCTCCAGTCAGCATCATCCAGTTAATCAACTCGACAGCCAGGAAAGATGGGAACTGACCATGATGCAAAAGAGTAATTTGAGAAGGAAGAAAGGTAAAAGAGTGATACATAATGAGTTGAAATCTTCGTCTTCTAAGAAAGCGTGCAAAACAGAAACTAATTAATAAACTGCCATGAGTAACGCAACCCAAAAATGCAAAATAATGATGGACTGAAGTTTTCCCTACAGCGATCTGTCATCTCAGTTTGTGAACTTTAAGGCTGATTTCCCCAGCACTATGCAAAGAAATGGCTCTTTTTTTCCCTTTTATTTAGGCTTCATGTTTTAAGCTGCTGAGTCTTCTTTACACTGAGGTGGGTTTGCTGGCAAGAAATAAACTCAGCTCTTTCCTTCCTGGGCATGATCCGCCTGTGCAAAAATGTGGTAATATTCTGGGGAAGCACATCTTAGTACTTCCACACTTGGATTTCCACCAGGATGACACATGACAACAAATGAGAAAAACTAAAGAAAGTCAGACCTTATGGGGGGCGGAGGTTAAACACATTTTATATAAAGATGAATTTATTCATTTAACACTTCATCTGAAATCATCTTACATCTGTGTTAGAACTTGAAATTGTTATAATCAACCTAGTAGGAAGTATCATAAGGTATCACTGGCTTGGTTCAAGTCAACAGCAAAAACCTAGAACCAGAATTTATTGCCATACTAAACCCAGTATGCAGGAAGTATTTTTGTCATTTCAGTTCAGTGACTAATTCAAAAGGTGAAGAATCAAGTCCCACCAGGATCACCTGTAAGCATCTTTTGGCTATTTGCCACTAGGCCACATCAACATGATATCTTGGGAGTCTCATATAGCTATCAAAAAAGCGTGTATTCTACAGTGCAAAGGTGAACAAGATAGCTCTCTAAGCATTACAGACTCATTAATACAGCACTTTATTGCTAGAAGCTGAGTTAGTTAGCCCTGCCCCATTGACAGCATCACATTAGGATCTAACCCATCGCCTCCACATGGCACTGCTTGGTGTTGAGCAGGTCCACCAGCTCATGCAGAACTGGCCAAGGATGACACATGGTGCATGTCCTGCTAGCATTTGTCATTCAAAACACCCAGCTACAAAACTCCAACTACAATGGTTAAACACAAGCAAAACAATCTAATTTTGTGCTTCAGAAGACCAGCTAAGAGTCCCTTCACCGTCTGTAAATCCCAGTGCCAGACCTGGGCGATTAGGACCGCGTGTTTCCTAGGTGATAAGCCTTTCATTTTTCTGGAAGACATTTGAAATAGAGCATAGGAAGATTAATCCTCCCCAGAGAAGGGAGAGTTCACTGGCTAATTTCTCTTGCATTTAGATGTAATAATTAGGCATATTGATTCTTCTGCTTTGTTCCTTACTATTATAATGAAATAATTAAGACAACTTCAAGGAAATATTTGAAAGCTCATTTCACATTGTCTCTTCAAACATGGGCCACCTAACACTCAAGGGAAAAGCAAAGGCAGACTGTCACCTTATTTATCTCTGTAATTCATCAGACACCAACTTCAGGCAGCAAATTGCTGCCTCAGGCTCCACTCCATTTGCTGTCTATCATGACTATGAACACCAACACAAATGAGACCTGGTGCAACCAGGACACACATTGCTCTGCAAAGTTCTCACAGCGGCTTGTTATCAAGGTGGGACTGGAGAGAAGCTGAGCCCCTCCAAGAGTTATGAAGGGAAAAAAAGCAATATATATAATTCCCCTTGAAGAGTCTCACAGTAGCATTCTTGCAAAATACTACGCAAATGTTATTTCTAGTTCAAACTTCTAAGTTTCAGATTCTTGGAAGATAAACCTGAAGTGTCTACACTGAAGAGTACTCATGATTTCCATTCTCTCAGACAGGAGCACAACCAAGGTTTTCAAACATAAGTATGAAATTATCCACGAAGGGCTCAAACTTTGCACTGCATCCCCAGCATGAACACGTACTGACGAACACGTACTCCTGAGGCAAGTGGTTTTGGGGCTCCTCGATGGATGTTCAGGGATGTAGAGGTTGCCTGAATAGATCAAGGCCCAAACTGTGCACATCTGCATGAATACTTAGGGAGAACCAAAACTGGAAGAATTATTAGAAGGATGAATGAAGATATTAAACATGTAAAAAGTTCTTAAGAAAAGTCACTTAAATTGAAAGGATTTTCTCATGTCTAATTTAACACTACTAATTCAACAGTTGATAAGAGTTCTCTGATCTCTTCAGCATGTCTCAGATTTAAATAATTTTCAGCAATTTTATATTAAATAGCTTTAAAAATATTAATCTTGTAAAAACACAGGGAAATGCATATGCATTTTAATACAGGCTTGCTTCAAAAATACGACTAAGCCCAGCTGATATAAAATCATAGTCTCTCAGATGCTGAGGGGCAAAGGGGGTAAGTGAAAAGAAGGAGCTCCCTCCCCCAGTAGCATATAGATATACTGTCCTGGAATATAACACCAGATGTGTTAGATGTGGATGAGCATTTATGTCCAAAGTGAGCACCAAACTTTCCAGGAGTGAGCCATTTACTGTAGACTCTGATCACTGGAGTATCTTGACCCAAGAAGTTGCAGCCTTCTCTGACTTCTCCCTTTGCACAGAGCTCACTCAGACCCTCGTGACTGATGTAGCTCTGGCACAGTATTAGCTATTAACATTTAATAGGCGTTTCCTGTATATAGTGGTCACTTGGACAGCAGGGGACCTATGTTTATGATTGAACACTTCAAACAGAAATCTCAGATGTGGCTACCTCTCGGGAGGAGGAAACATCTGAAGAATGTGTTTTTCTGATCTTTATATTCCCTTAGAAATGAAGGGTGTTTTCTGTATGACTCACATCCATGTTTTTCACTTGTGATATTTTTAAATCACAAGTGATTTAAACTCTGAGATCCAGAACTGATTGAAGTGCAAATAGTGTGACTTTTCTCCCCAAAGGGAGAAAGGCCCCAGGTACAGGTGACAGTAGGAACTGGGAATGGGTCATCTCCAGGTTTACTATGGGGACAGAAAGACTAAAAGAAATAGCTTTGAGATTTATGAACACTAGTCATATGTGAAAGCTAAAACCTCTCAGGTTCAATGAAAAAGAAGTACATAGACCCAATTCCTATGATAAGATCACGTATATTTGAAAACAAACAGAAAACCCCACCTAGATTAAGGGTCCCTTTCTCTCCCCTCCTCCCAGCTTTACAGTCTAGATGAGAGCTAAATTTAAATAACGCAATTAATTAAATAAACAATTCAAGGAATCTCATGCCAAGTGATCCAATCCAGAATGTTTACATGAATTTCCTCCTGCTGCACATCCCTTCTCAAATTCAGCATGCTTATATGAGGGCATCATGGAGAAAATCACGCTTGTCAAAGCTGTGCGGTAGGGGCTGCACTCAGAGTGACCAGGTCTGAAATGTCCAGACCTCAAAGAGCCAAAAGATGCAGAAAAAAAATACAACAAATAATGATAAAAGAGATTCAATGCTTTGAAATTGCTCCCTGGAGTCCAGCTTCTCTTTCAGCTTTCAGAAGGCTGAAGGGCTCCTTGCTGAAGCAAGGCTCACCAGGAAATCTTGTTGGTTGGGCTAAAATGTCTTAAACATCAGAGCAATGTAAATGCTGCCTTTCTTTAAATACAGTTTAGTTCCTTTAAAGCATCATTCAAGAGACATAAATGCCAGCCTCAAGCTCAGACAGACACAACTAGCTGTTCAAAGGAAAATCACAGGCAAGATTTTGCCCTGGGCAGAGGGATTTTGCTATTGGTTTTGCAAAACATTTTTTTCTGCAGGAGCCAGAAAGAAGAGGAAAGTTGAGGTGGAAGAACCACACAAGCAGTCAGAACAACAGTAAAACCTGGATGCTTGAGAAAAGGTAAAAGCAGGGTTTCTGCCCAGCCAGGGGGGAAGGAGGCTGCAGACATGGGGTCCCTTTGAGGACGCAGAGCACACCAGGCACCTCCGTACTGCTGGTGCGAATAAACATCAGTGCATCACAGAAACATCTGAAGCAACTTCAGCTCTTAAAAGAAATACCCTGAAAAGGTCTGAAAAGCTGGCTAACGATTCAGATCAAAAAGGGTAACAGAAGCCCATTGAGGCTATATAAAAATTTCTCTAGCTCTCCAAGTGACAGGGAATACACTGTTTTCTTTGCAGTAACCCAGAACTGCACAAGATACAGAGCTTAAATCCATTTCCATTCTGTTATCTGTTCCCCTCCCCACCAGCAGCTTTTAAAAGATGCGTCTTGAACTTACAGCACTGGAGGGTTTTTTCTTCTCAGATTTTTAATTCACTGGCATCATAAAGACCTTTAGCAATTTACAGTGTGAAGAGCACTTTCTCTTCAGATTGCCCTGCTTTGAGCCAGTTTGTACATTACGGTTACTTCATTACTTACATTGCATTACACAGGGGCAAATGAAGCAGCCACGCTCCTCTCTGCGACAGATGTGCCCCGGGGCCAGCGTGAGCCAGATGTTTCCCAAGGTCCCACATCAGGCACAGAGGTTGGGCTGCCCGGCTGCTTTACCCCAACTGCCCCTCCACAGTGTTGAGCCAGACAACGCGCTTCTTACCCTCAGGCTAGCATGAAAGTGGGGTAAATCAGGGAAATACTTGCAGAGGAGGCAGCCACATCATCAGGCTACACTAATCACAGTTTTGCAATTAACAAAAGAAAATAAAAAACCCCAAACCAGCAAAATAAAACCAAATCACTTGTGGGAGACATCCAAATTCTGTTGAACTACGAAAGGAACATCAGAGGGACCAGAATACATTTCTTCCTGCCTCTTGCTGTAATGGTCTTGGCTATTTGTCCTCCTGCAAGTCAGTGGGACTTGAGCAAGGCTCCTTAAACCCTGAAGCCATGCTCCCCATGTGTGGTTTTGGTGACAGGGGTTAAGAGCAATAAACTCCAGGTTCAGCAACCGTGACCAACCAACAGGCAAAGCTTTTGCCCTGCTTCTCAGTCACTGTCTAATGAAATGGCATCTTGGCCAGAAAATCCCATGGATTTTCTTTGCACACGTTCAAAGCAGAGCGTTCCCATAGCTCTTTGTCTAATTTCTGACCACTGCTTCTGTGGGACGTCTCTTTTCCCTGGGCCCTTTCCATCTGTGCATATTACATGTTGGCTTTAAACACTGCAAATGATACAGGTGGTAAAAACCAGAATAGACTGCAAGAAGCTCACTTTCCTCTTTGAAGGCACCTGCACTTCCTTGGTAAGGCGTTAAGCTGATGAAATGCCAGGAGGCCAGTCTATAGGGAATACACGAGCGCTATACGTGGCACGTTGAATCTGATTTTGCTGCATATCACCATATGGAACAGAATCTCAGCGGCATCAAACGTTTACCTAAACTCCATTAATGTCTTCTCCAAGCCAATATTTATAGCATACACACCAGTAGCTGCTGTCAGAGTGTGTATAAATGTTAAACTGAACTGTTAAAGAAACATAATGACAGATGTAGAGATGCTGAAGAGTGCAATCTATTCTAATTTATGATAATTTATTTCCATCATCTGGAGCCCTATTCAGAAGAGAAAGCTGAATGCATCCCAAAGCGCATCACGGGGTGGAGTGTAAAAATCTCCAGAAAAAAAAAATTTCTTTTAAACCAAGCAAGAGTACTCTTGTCCTAACACCCAGGACATGCTTAGCAATCTCTCTGTGCAGAAGTAATATGGATGTGGGGTACTCGAGCCCTGCCTCCCAGCAGCCCAGTGACACGTAGGTTTCATTGCAAGTTGAGAATAGCTGGGAACTGTTAGTCCCATGAGAGACATTCGATCATTGCTGAGTCACTACTTTGGGGGGGGATTAAGCTGTGCAAAAAACGTTTATTAGCTCTGTCAGAGCCTCTTCAGCCGCATTAGCAACCAACACTGCACCCATGGGTGGCCAGCGCTAATGAGCACCATAAACAAAAAGATGGAAAACTATTTTTAAAAATGACTGAACGATCCCTCAGTGAGCTATACGGCAGAAAGAGCTTTTCCATTTAACTCCTCAGCAACGTAAGCTGTGCTGGATCAGTTCTATCCACGAGACCCAAGCCCCATCTCAGTCTCCCGTTGCTGTTGTTCCGCTGCAAAAACCAAAGAAAAGGGGAAAAAAAAAAACAACCCCAAAACAACAAAAACAAACCCTGAAAAATCAGCGAGAGTCGTTGGTCCCTGCAGTGAGGAGTGCCACCGGGCCACGGATGACTGCAGGCACGGAGCTCATTTTCACAGCACCGTCCCTCCCCGGGCCGCGCAGTAACGCGCGTGGCAGCGGCGGCGGCAGGAGGCTTTGTGCCGCGTGGCGCACCCGGCGCCCCCTGCATATGTCGGCCCGCCGCGAAGCCAGCTCCTGCTGCCTGCCAGGGCCGCGCAATCTGGACAGGCACAGATTTTGTGCTGGAACGGGCGTCCTCTCCGCAGAGCCGCCTGCCACGAGTGACAGGCGGCAACGGCAGCGGCGGGAACGCGCACAGCCCACCGTGCCAACCTAGGAAAACAAGGAGGCTCACGAGGCGGCTCGCTGATTCTCTGCTACGTGGACGGTGCTGCCTCCGTGAAGCTCTGAAAAACTCCGCATTCGACCAAAAAAAGGGCTAGGCATACAATATGCCTGCCATCTGAGATAAGGGTGGGAGAATTGGGTTAGTTCAGCCTTGAGGAAAGAAGGCTTAGGAGAGACCTTATCACCATGTTCCAGTACGTAAAGGGTGGCTACCAAGAAGCTGGAGACTCCCTTTTTGGAGACTTCCACTTTACAAGGAGTCATATGAGAAAGACAAGGGGTAATAGGTATAAAATAATCCTGGGGATATCCCAATTAGACACCAGAGGAAAATTTTTCACAGGGACAATCAGGCATTGGAATAATCTCCCCGGGAAGTGGTGGAGTCCCCAGCACTGAACAGCATGCTGGGCCACCTTACCTAGACTGTGGTTTTCCAAGGAAAGGTCGGACCAGATAATGCCTTAGGTCCCTTCCAACCTGGTATTCTGTGATTCTATGAACACCAACACATACACATTGTCTTAAAATTCAGATGAAGATTTTCCACCAAAACCATTTTCTGCATTTCAGACTCACTCATCTTTTTCAAAAAAAGTTGTCATCTCTCAAAAACTGTTAACTCTCCTTTGCAAGTTCCAGTGCTGGGACTAATCAACAGACGTGCCCAGTCAATGCCATACAGCATTGTTTCTGCCCTCTGAGGGATCAAACTTTATCATCCTACTTGAAACCGATTCTGTTTTGCAATAAAATCTCATCTTCTGGCGTCAGCCCTCTCAGTGAGTAATTCCATCAAGGAATCTCTTCTTGCAGCACCATTCACAGAAGTAGATTAAAAAAGGAGAGAGAATATGTTCAGAAAGCAGCTCTGCTGAGCCATGCTGGTGAATAATCTCCCTGTCCTCACGCCCTTGGTCACCAGTTGGCAAAGTCAGTTTGCAATGCACTCAGTCCTGGGCAGTGTGCAGCTTTTGCACTTTTCTCCACACTCAAACGCATCCTTACATCTGCGTGCACGATTAGAACAAAAGGTTGCTACGACACAACAGCAGACACCATGTATATCAGCTCGCTGAGATCAAAGGCACATAGCAGCAAAGAATTTAATTAAAATGTTCAAATTGAACAAGAAGGCATCCATTGTTTAATTTTTTGGCAGGCGTGTTCTCTCAAACCGGGACCTAATTCCACTCCAGCACGCTGACTGCCCTTGGAGAGCTCTGCCGGATTTATCGGCTGCTGGATTTGGCGGTGGGGGAATCCCACACTTGCTTTGGCTTTCAAGCACAGTCTCTAAAAAAGTACTTGGAGAAACTGCTCAACTCCAAAGGATAATTATTGCAATATACATATTCTGCAGCCACAAGCCAATTTCCAGCATCAAACCTAACCCCACTGGGCTAAGCACTCTATACACCCATGAGCATTATTCCCCCTTATAGTCTCCACAGGCAGCTATGACTTTCCCATGTTCAAACCCTCCCAGCCACCACTCTCTCCCTACAAAGCTTGTTTTACATGGGCTAAAAAACCTGATGCAGAACAGTTCTTTTCTTTTTGCATGCAGCATAGTCTCTGCATGAATAGCAGCAGGGGTAACTATGTGGTTTTAAACATGCACACAGATGAGGGACTTGTCTTGCTTTGCTACAAGCATACCTCCAGCACATAGCTGAACAGTTCAAGCAAGTCTCAAGTTTTCTAGTTAAATAACTGTAAGATATTTCCTGGCATCCTGGGGTATTTTGATTTGGACGCTGAAGGCTGCAATAGGCCGTAATACAGCCCACATCAGGGAGGCTGAACCAAGAAGCCAGTTGTCTCCTTGGGTTTTGGGAACCTGGCAAGGAAGATTTGCTACTTTTATGGTATTATTCAGGGTGCCATGGAGGCTTGTCACCTAATATTATTAAGATCAGCAAATGCAGTGTCAAACATGGGGCTCCAATACAAGCACCCAATATGCAAGTGCCAGAGGATGTGAGCTGAGGTTTATCAACTCCAGCCAAAGATACTTTGGATTTGCATCACCTGAGAAACAACGGCAGAAGGCAGAGCACTGACATCAGGAAAGCAAAGAATGAAGACAGACCCAATAAACTTCTTGAAATTCAAAGAGATACTGAAGAGCTGTTATTCTAAGTTACTTCCTGATGTATCAATGATCTTGACGATGTCAGGTAGCATCTCTTTCTGAGATCTTCTGGGCAGAATTTCATCCTCAATACTTCACATTCTTGAGCACTTCTAGTGAATATTCAGTCACACTGTTTGCAGTGGACTCTGGCATTTCTCATGGAATAAAGTTCAAGTTGACAGGTTGGAAATTTTGCAAGACAGTCAAATCAGACTTATTTCTGACAGTGGGTCTGGGACTGTACCCTTTCATCTGAAAATGTGTAATACTTTATTGAAATCTTCTTACTCCACAGTTCTTCTCCTGCTTTCCTAACACAGACTCCTTCCTGCATGTCTCAATGTCCAGGATGCTTATTGGGGTCATCTTAGCAAAGAGACATCCACAATCCCCCAGCAAAAGGCCCCAGTGTAGGGTGTCACAATCCCTGACCACTCTGAAAATATGCTTGCTAATCTGCCTTGCGATGGCACTGCCAAACTGGGGCTGGGACATCTGCACCAGCACTTATCTGGGAACAGGAGCCCACAGAGCTCCCCCAGACCTTTATCCCAAGCTCCAGGCTGCAACACTTTCTGCTCCCCACAGCATTAGCTCAGCAGCTCCCCCAGGCTCTGCCTCTAGCACAGCCTTCTCCCCAGATCATAGAATCACAGAATGGCAGGGGTTGGAAGGGACCTTTGGAGATCATCAAGTCCAACCCCCCTGCCAACGCAGTAATACCCAGGGCAGGCCACACAGGAACAGAACCAGGCGGGTCTTGAAAGTCTCTAGAGAAGGAGACTCCACAACCTCTCTGGGCAGCCTGTTCCAGGCTCTGTCACTCTCACAGGGAAGAAGTGTTTCCTCATGTTGAGGTGGAACTTCCTGTGTTTCACCTTGGTACCATTACCTCTTGTCCTATCACAGGACATCACTGAAAAGAGTTTGTCCCCTTCTATTTGACACCCACCTTCAGATATTTGTAAATTGTAGTATTTCCCTGTCCCTCTTGAAGTGGGGAGACCAGAACTGAACACAGTACTCCAGATGTGGCCTCACTAGAGCAGAGGGAGAGGAGAACCTCCCTCGACCTGCTGGCCACGCTCTTTATGCATCCCAGGATACCACTGACGATTCCCTCTAAAGAAAATAGTCCTCAGAGCTGTATGTTATTAAGCCTGTTTGTACTCGGTGCAGTATGGGTAAGGTGTCATTGGTTAGAGGCCTGAGTCGTGCTGAGAACTACTTGGGGCACAGCTGAGCTTTGCTCATGCTCGCAGGGTTTGGAACCAAGATGAGCAGTTTGATAAAATCGAATGTGAACACTTAATTTAGGGTAACTTGGGAAGAACTGAATGTTGCCCTGTTGTGGTCCTGCTTCACTATTATTACCTCCTCATTAAGAATGCCCATTTAATTAAGTATGAGAGCTGAAAAGGAGGGTTTGCATTGATTCTTTGTACTGAAATGCTCTAGAAGATTGTTTTCTTCCTTGCTTGGAATTGCTTGCAAAAAAATGTGTATATTTTTGAGAGGGAATTATCTGAAGAACACTGCACAATAGACACAATTTTGGTTTGCTTTCTTGTTTCCCAGTGGACCAGTTTCAGTCTTCATTAAAGAACATTTGTAGTTGTCATTTCTAAGATGTGAACTAGTTCAGGCTCTAAGCATCACTGAATCAGTGTCTTAGGGGGGATTGTGTGAAAAGGCAGGTGAGGAGGTTCAACTGTGATCTGCATTAAAACCTTGAATGCTTGTCTTTCAGAGTGGGGAAAATTAAAAAATGTGAGGAAAAAACCTAGTGTTAAGATATTCTAGAGTAACTGGCAATTACATCTTTATATTTTGGCATGCTGTGACTGTTGCTACCAAACAGAAAGCAGTTTCTTGTTATTCTTTACCAATGTATAAATGTGAAAAAATACCAGACAAGTTTCATAGGTGTTCATCCTGAAATAGAGTTAAAAATACATCTTTATTTTTGTGCTGTTTTTGTTTTCCAGCCTAGTAATCCGCGGTGAGAAGGATGAACAGGCAGTGTTGTGCAGCAAAGATAAAACTTACGACATGAAAATAGCAGATACCTCAAATATGCTGCTGTTTATTCCTGGTTGCAAAACTCCAGAACAGCTGAAGGCAGATCAAGCATCTTGTAATATTATTCATTCACAGGTATGTCTTTCAGGGGGTTTGCTTGTTTTCTTTAATTCTCTCCTTTCTTATTCTCTATAATTTCTTTTATTTTTTCCAAGATGTGCATGTGGAAGCCATCTGGGATTCAGTTGCCTAAACATAGGCTTCTAATGCCATTTTAGATGCCTTGTGGTATTGGTCTAGCTTCAAACTGCAGCTGCAGAAGGACATGAGTCTCCTGTAGGTTCTTTGGATGTTATTGAACAGCCCCAGGAGGATGTCTCTATAAATATGCCTTATACACTGGGGGCATGCTATACCTGAGGGTGTCCAAAATGTCTCTATGGCCCTTCTTTAGACAACTGAACTTTATCCATAATGTATGAGAATTACTGTTTCTAAGAAGTTAAAACTTTAGTTTATTTTCAGTGGCTAGTAATTACTTGTGGTGGGTATTAAAAGCCTTCAAAGCAAATCTAATTTCTCAGTGTTAGAGGCTATTTTTAAAATAAGCTGTCTGCAAATTGTTTCTTAGTGTTTTCCCCAAAAGGCTGATTATACCATGTCAGGCCTGAATGCTATTTTTTTAAATACAGAAATATATTAAAAATTACTTTCTTTCAACTAGCGTCTGGAAAAAATTTGTTGTAGTGAATGATTTTAGAGTTCTCAGTTTAAAGAATTCATTGTTCTCTGCTCTTCTGAAGCAGTTAATAAAATTCTGCTAAAAATATTTAGGCAAATATTATTAGGTCATTATTTGTTGTAACGGATATAACAACATTATTGAGGAGTAATCCTGCTTGTTCCGAGATGAACATAATAATCAAACCCACATAATTTTTTCCATGAAGTCAGCAGTTCAACTAATAGAAAAAGCTAATCCAAACTGAAATACATTACTGAGAAAGTAATATTCTTCCATAGTCTTTTACTGTGTTTAATGATCTCACCAGTCCTCTGAAGTCACACATAACAACATAATATAAATGTGGTTTGCATAGGAATTATATGTAGAGTTTTATTTCTAAGAACTTTCTTAACATTTTGAAGAATGTTCCATGGTGTATTGACACTGCAAATTGTGAAATGTAGCAAAAAACTCCGTTTACTCCGTATTTTGGGACTTCACTGCCCTTCTGCAGTCTCAGTGCTGCTCTTTGTACCACATGCAAAGGTAATACTCATAGCCAAACCATCTGACATTTTACTCGCCTTATACAGGTCAACTCTAGTTATAAGCTTTGGATTATAAGATAAAATTGTTCTATTTTCTATGCCAAGTACCTTCTTGTTCATTACCAAATTGCTAGGAAAAAAATTCAGCAGGGAAAAAAAATCTAACAGCTAGGTAAATGCTATTTGATATGAGAGGGCAAAAAACCTTAGTTTATCAGGAAGTTAGTATTTACCTGAATTTTGTGCCAAGCAAGCTACAGAATAGTAGATTAAAAACTGAGAGCTTTCTCTATATCAGAATTTGTCTAGGACATCTACAAAGAGGTGGTTTGCTTATTTGCTCTGCAGTAGTTGATTTAAATGGAACATTATTTTAAAGTTTTGTTGTTTGTTTTTTCTTCAATGATTTACCTTAAAAATTCATTAGAGTGTAAAAAGATCATGAAGTAGATCCCAAGCATGGGAAGAAGTGGGGAAGATGGAAACAGGAGGAGTTTTATGGCAGTAACATAATTTAGTCTTAAGAGGAAAAGAAATGTTGATGAGGACTGTGCAGGAATAAATCCCATTATGATATTCTATCATTTGCATGTAGAGATGAGTTGTTCCCTTTGTCATATGCACCACGAACATATTTTTATCAACCAACCAACCGTGGATTTTTATTCTTCATTGCCTGTAGTAATTGTTTAAATGGAAAATAGTACAATGCCTCTTTCATTTTTAAAGTAATTACCCTATTAATAAGGTTTTGTTCTGAGTGACTAGATTAGCACTTTTTTTCTGACAATTTTTGGTAAGCTTCTTTGAATCCAAATAGTAGAATAAAATGTTCCAAGAGTTACTGTCTCTTCTTGTAGATTGCTGGTTTCTCCAATAACTATTGGGAATTAAGGAGATGTCGACCGAAACTGAAGAAACTGAGGAAGCTTTTAATGGAAGATCCATATGAAGGGCCAGATAGTCAGAAAGATCAGACTTCAACATTTTCAAAGGTAAATCATCTACATAAATTACTTCTTTGTAATTGGTGATGGACAAATTAAATTCCTAACTAGACAAATACCTTTGCTCACATGTTTCACAGTGCTGCTTTGAGTTAATTTTGTAAGCCTACTATTCCAGTTAAGTTGGTAGTGATTAGCACTTCGTCTGAGTAGCAGGTAAGCAATCTTTTTTTAGTAAAAACAGGAGATGGAAGAACACCAGAAGAGACTGGCAATTTCCCTTTCCATGTGGGGAGCTTCATGAAGACAGTCTTCATAACCTTTTGTAAATTCTTTGAGTTATATAACTAAGGTGTAATGTAGCCTTTTGTCCTTCATGTATAACATGTCATGTATGAGCTAAGTATAAGAGCACAGGGCACCCATGTACAAGTCACTTGCCAATCAGTAATTTATGATGACAAGGAGAAGCAGGGAGTTGCAGAGAATAAGGCTGACGGTACAAGAAAGGAAAACTCAAGTAAAATCCTGTCCTGCCGCCCTTTTATGTTTTCAGGAAATCAAATTTAGATTCTAAATAATAATGGAGAGACTTGGACTTTGCCAATATCTCAGATAAAAGGCTCATAAAAATAATGGAGTTTTGTTAGTTTGATTGGTTTTCCTTTTGACTTTAAAAACCAGAAATGATTACTCCAAAGCATTTTACACTGAGGCTTGGTTGAAGCTTATACTAACAAACAGAACCTGTGGGCTTGCATATGTAAACGTAGATGTTAGTTTTTTTCTCCCTTAGAAATGCTGCCTTGCTCTGGATCATTAACAGCCTAAATTTCTGATAAGTTTCAGAATCTCTCCCCCAGCGTTGCCTTTGCAATCTTTCATTTTTCCTCTCTACTCTGGTCTAGGCATAGAAAGACATAGCAGCAAAACAAGGGATGGCAGAGGGAAAATGGCTTAAATTGTCCAGAAGTTATAAGCATTGACAAAGGCTAGCAACACAAAAAGATGTTCTATGAAATAGTATTTTCTGATAACATTAAATGAATTCTATGGAAACATGTCAGTGTCTCCCCAGACGTTAGTGCCTAGTTTGAGGACTGATCTCCATTTGTTTTGAAGGAAAATGTTTCATGTATCAGCTTACTAGAGAGCAACTAGATAGAGCTGATAAATGTAGATGAATCTTAGCTATGCCACTGGTGTAACTTTAATCTCTCCACGGGATAGCTCTCTTTCCTATGGGACTAATTCTCACTGGACTCCTAAACAATACGTGTCTAGTAAAAATTTTTGCTGTGTTGTTGCCTATACTTAATATTTTTTGAGTGCTGGCAACAAATAAGCCATCTTTAATCTGTTTAAAAAGAAATTACTAAAAACAAATTGTGGCTTACTGTAAACTTTTTGTTGTTTTCAGTTGTTTGTACAGTATCACACAAAAGAACTGTAGGAAAGGAACCATAAGGAACTGTAGCACTATAAGGAATTAACTGTAAGGAAGCCTGATGCATAGTAATGTGATTTAGCAAGCTGCAAGAAAACTTGGGAGCAGGCTAGTACACAGCTTGCTCAGGGCACACCAAATTAAAATCCTGGGGTTTACAGTGAGATGGCACGTTCAAATGATTGAATGTATCTGATTTAATGTGTTTAATGTGTTTCCTACCCTTATCTGGAAATTGCTTGTGTGGACATGATGCAAGTCAACCCATTCCATTTTATGTCAGCAAGGGTGATGCAGCTGATAAAGCATCATAACAGAGCAGAGATTTTTTGGAAATGCTGTTGAAGTGCTAGTCAGGACTCGGAGGGAGAGACTTTCCCTCAGAGAAGGTACTAAGATGGAGTTCTGACTTCTATCCGAAAGTGATGATTTTTGTTTTGCCTTTTCTTTGAATTTCACAGATTAAAATATGTAATTTAGGAAAGACAGAACCGATTCAATTTGCATTCTTCCTGTGATACTTTACTTACGATGCTTACTTGTGCTGGTTTAACATCCTGGGAATACAAGTGTATTTCTTACCAATGACACAAAGACTTCCCTGTAGTTAGACTGGTTTTTATACTTAAAAACCCTTTAAGAAAATGTTGTAAGTTAAAGGAGAAGTTTTGGAGAGTGTTGTAAACCTTAGAAAATTCAGAATCTGGGGTAAAAATCATCAACCTTCTAAGTCTTTCTTTCATTATATGTTATAATGCATTTAGCATGCTTGCTGAAGAACAGAAGGACTAAGGATAATCTGTTTTATTTCCTTTTTACTTTTCCCTTGTTGCAGTATACAACAGAAGATTTATTAAGTCTGATTCAAGCAAGCGAAGAAGAAATACTGCACCAACTGCAGGTTATAGATGCCTGCAAAATTGAAGGTATGCATCTCTAAGAACTACTATCGCCTATGAAGGAATAACCCTGTGGTTTTTTCCCCAGAATATCTGTGTCTCCTTTTGCTAAGGCCTATTCCACATCCTTGTCTTTCAAGGTGAAAGTTACTTCAAAGTACTAAGATCTGCTTCCCTATTTCCTATCTCCTCTGCTGCCGCGAAGCTGATCAAAAGGATAAAACTGAACAGGCACTGACCAGTCTGGCTCTTCCCAGGGTAATTTCTTCTTTGCTTCTACAAACACTGGCATCAGAGTAAACCACCTATAGCATAAATATTTTTTGTCTGGTTGCCCTCTGAATGGATGAGTAGGTACTGCTTTCTGCAGTTCTAGAGGCAAAAATAGCTGATACTTAGGCAACCCCAGACCTTTCATAGTCTTTTGTTCCTCACAGACTGGGTTTATCTCAGAAGTCTCCCTACCACGTGAGCCGAGGCTGGAACAAGAGCCTCACCTTGGGACAGGTCCTACTCATCCTTTACTTGGCCAAGTCCAAACCCTCACTTGGATGTCCGGTGACAGCAGTTCTAGAATCATAGAATAATACAGAGCAGGACTGAGCTCTGGAGGTTATCAGGTCCAAACTCCTCCTTTAGAACAGGGCCAACTTGGAGCTGGCTGCTCAGGGCCTCAGCTAGCTGAGTTCTGAGCATTTTCAATAATGGAAATTGCACAACCTCTGTCCAGGCTGGTCCAGTGTTTGACTGTCTGCAAGGGAATAAAACTTCTAATACCCTGAAAGGATTTACTTTGTTGCAACTTGTGCTTGTTGCTTCCTGTCCCATCACTAAGGACTACTGGGGAGACTTCTGCTTTGTCTTCTCTATACCATCCCATTAGGTAGGTGAGGACAATATCACAGATGACTTTTACAGCTGCACAGCACTGTTGTACCACATCTGTGCTTTGTCACATCTGGATTTCTGTGAACTTGGCTGGACCTGAACTTCCACTTCGCAGGACCACTGCAGCTGGTTCTGTTCATGCAGTTCTGTGTCTGAATTAATTACTAGTTTTTGCAGGTCTGATTCATCTTGGGATAGGGTTTGTAGTATCTTTGGATCCATGGCAGCTTATCTACGTAAACAGTTATGAATAATTGAGATGATTTAATTTCTTTCTCCTTAATATTTGCTCTTACTATTCTTCTTTTTCTCAGTTTTAATCCTGAAAGGGACAGAATGCTGTCACTGTACTTTGTAAAGGTGTGACCTACATGTCCAAACTCCTCTAATGTATCTTCAGGGGAACAGGATTAAGGTGTTGATGTTTTCCTTCTATTCTGCAGGATATTGGAGAATTCTAGACTTTGACTATGAGATGAAACTCTTGAATCACGTGACTCAGCTAATAGACTCAGAGTCCTGGTCTTTCAGTAAGGTTCCTTTACATACCTGCCTTGAGGAACTTGGATCTCTAGAGCCCACGTAAGCAATTACTTTTAGTACTTATAATTATCTGTAATCATTATTAACTATTACTAATTGCAATCATTATGAATTACTTACTAGAATTACAGTCTTGTAACTCCAGATTCCAATTACTGTTGGGAAAAGGCCTGGGAAGAATGATCAGGACTCAATATGAGTTGCCATCATGTTCTAACTTTATTGGACCCGTGATTCACTAATATACCCCTTGCAAACTACTTGATTGGTTACAAGCATTGT
>WTSP01002927.1:0-89382 GCA_025331215.1 Actenoides lindsayi
AGTCGGGTCATCTTGTCATAGAAGGAGATCAGGTTCGTCAGGCAAGATCTGCCTTTCCTAAACCCATGCTGACTGGCTCCGATCCACTGGTTGCCCTCTATAGTCCCCTTTCTTCATCTCTAAATCACCTAATTGCTTTGTAATCAAAACCAACCCTATCATTGCAATTGTTTGATTCCTGCTCAATACAATAGTTAGTGTTATTAATAATAAAAATGTGTGCATTAAAGGTATTATTTCATTGTTCTTCAGAGAGAAATAGAATATGATTTCCTTTTGCTGGGTTCCATCCCTCAGGTTTAGAATAAACCATCACTAACAGGGTCAGAAATCCAATCAACTTAATCACAGTGGTACATTCTGAATATTTAAAAGAAAAAAAGGTGGCAGCAAAATGCAGCATAAAACAAATGATAATTAAAGTAATCTGAGACTATAAAGCTGGGCAATAAAGATTTGGACATTGTAAGTCTAAGTTACTTTGTGATACGGATTTTTTGGGTGAGGTTTTTTTTATTAAATTGCTGGTGATTGCAGCATTGAGCCTGAATCACCATCTTTCAATATCTAATCAAGATCAACGCTGTCTTGATCAATACAGTTGTAAAATAAGATTTCCAAAGAAAGTACAACAAAGCCATTAGAGAAATCTCGGAAGGCAGCAAAATAATTTTTTGAAGCTGTAAGTGAAAAATGAACTTTATTTATTTCACATTACAATCAAATAGTAATGTGTCTTGATGCATATGTGTGCACATGCATCATCATTATTTGCTTTATTCTTATTGATTTTTCCTTCCACAGGCCAGCTCTCCAGAACCACTATATACCCATGTCATTGATGTCAGTGGGGAAAGGGGCTTCTCAGCATTTCTGACAAATTATTCCTTTAAAGTGCAAGACAGTTCTATCACGCACAGAAATGAAATACGCATTAGACTTATGAAAAGTCAATCTCATATTCAGCAACTCAGAAAAGCAACCCATGAAATCTAAACGGTTTAGCTGCAACTGCATATAATCACATAAGCAATGAAATGACCAGGTTATAACTGTCCCAGATGGGTACAGCATTTCCTGAAAACTAATTCCCAGCATGTCCCAGGAGCCAGCTTACAGACAGTTACCCATTTTGTCTTTCCAAGTGGAAAGGTCACCAGAACAAATACGATCAGGAAGTAATGGTGAGGCAGTTCAGCTGATCTATTTCGAGCACCATGACAAAGAAAACTAATTTAGTGTTATAATTAGAAACATGGAGAGGAAAAAGCTCATTTTGGAGAAGTGCTGCTGGAATGTTAGCATTGGTGCTGATGGAGCTAATCAGCTCAGAGAGGTGGAAGACCGAAACCAAATTATACGTTTAGCATCTTCATGCAAACCAGGTTTGACACTGCAATTGTCTGCAGTTGGGAATAAGTGCAAGGTTTAAAGGTGACCTTACGAGGGGGATTTTAAAGAAGCAGACTTAACAAGTAGTGTTTCAGGACTTTTTTGGAGAGCTTGAAAACCAAAACCATGTGTCACCATCTTTTCTGTTCATATCTGATGACTGCTTTTCAAAGACTACCAGCTATTTCTGTGTAGTTCATATTTTTAAACGTATTTCACGATTCCTATTAACAGCTGCAAGAATAAGGCTTTTTCAACTTCTCATAATTACAAAAAGACTCATTTAACTTCCTACAAATGGAAATCGGACATGAATGAGCTGAACTACGCTGGAAGGACTTTCAAACCTGGAACATACTTCTTGAGATCTGAATGCTCTCCAGGGAAAAAACCAAACAACCAAACAACAAAAACAAGCACACAAACAAACAAAAAACACAAAAAAAATCACCTCAAAAGGAGTTCTCAATTTAAAGGAGACAAAGATGGCAGGTTTAGTTACACAAATCCTATTATGTACCTAAATACGGCCAATTTGCCTTGCATTTCTCTGGGAGTCAAAGCTATCTTTTTCCTGCTTTGGACCTGGTGGCATTTCAGTGCCCCTTGGCTGTCTCAGTGTTGTTTGTAAAGCTTTCTGTAAAAAGGATCAACACAATGGCCAGAGTTAGAAGTAACTGTCCAAGAATAGAGAAGAAAAAAGAAGGCCAAAAGCAGTGCATCTTGTAGCTGTATAGGGAGGCACAACTGGGTGATGAAAGATGTGTATTTAGGGAAGATGAAGGGAAAGAGAGACAGCAGGAGGGAAGAAAAAGTGAACAAGAGATGAGCCATGACAGGTACAAAGAACAGACATGTTTTCACTCACTGCCGCACTGTCTTCCCTCAGTATTTTGTTATTGCATTTCATATTGGATTTTTCTGGCCTACTGATGTTAATCTTTTGAGGTAGTTAACTTGAAGGGAAATGACAAAAGCACAGAAATATTAAAATCCCCTCTCTCAGGGTATAAAGAGGGAAAGAAAATAGAGCACTAGGATGGAAACTGAGGTCCTAACTCTAGCTGGTTAACTCGAGCAAGGATGATGCAAGACTGTTGTTCTACCACAGTTATTTCAAGTGTGTTTTCGGCTCCATACCTTCATAAGTTCCTACTTCCAAAAGGGTTCCACTTCGCTCCAACTCCAGAAACTCCTCCACAGTCAGAAAGTTATAGTCCACACCAGGCACTTCTCCTTCTCTTGGAGGGCGGGTTGTGCCTGAAAGGAAAAACCAGCACATTAACACAGTAGTTTTCTTATCAAGAGTTAAAACAGACAGCAAAAACATGATCGTAAAGATAGAACAGTATCTGTAAAATACAGTTCTGTGAACTACACAGAGAGCAGTGTCAAAAGAGTTCAGATAGAAGTTAGGAACCCATGTAAAAACAAGTCAAGACATAGATCACAGGTTGAGTTGGTGGTACCAGTTATCCCACCCAATGATAACATTTTTGATATTCTCAAGAGGACTCTGTGGGAAAGCAATCTCTCATATCACAGACAGTTGGAAGAGTTTGGTGTCTGGGAATATGCCAGCAATTACCTTCCTTCTATTGGCACAGTCTCATACTTCACTAAAATTGCCACCTGTATTCTCAGATAAGGCCACTTCTTTCTAGCTTCCATCATTTCTGTTCATGTTATCTCACTAAATATTATTTCACATTATAAAGATATTTGTTCCTTTAGTTCTTCTTAATATTTTTTCTCTACTTATGCTATTACTTTTATTCAGCATTAAAAAGTACCATGAGACAGTTTTTATGCACCATTCACACATGCTAAGAGACAACCTATGAACTCTGGAAGTTCACCTATAAGCTCATTCCAGTTCAAGAAACACTTTTCCTTTGAGAAATAAATCACGCTGAATCTCTCTCTAGCACTTGATAATTTAAATAGTGCCCATAGAGAACGGGGCTGTGATCACTGCTACTCTGCCAGCCCTCAAACTCTTCTCCCTTCTGACCAATTGACAGCCCTTTGAAGCATGGTGTAAGACGAGTCGTGATTTTCCTAAGATGGCTTGGGCCACTGCATTTTAGGTCACTGAGCACAGCTTAATTGATTAGAATTGATTTCTGTTCAATAGCCTTTATTTTCCATGACTCTGGAGGCTAGGAGATGGCTGGATTCTGTACATTTGAGATGAAATATAAATGACATTTACAGATGGTCCAGGAAACTGAACTTTAGAAGAAAGAGCAGCAATAGAGAGTTGGAGGCGTCCAAGTGCTGTGGCCACAACCAATCTGCTGGCTTGGGAATAACTTTAGAGATGTGGAAACCATACCTAACGTTTAACGAAGCATGATTTCTCACTTCTGTGGACTCTTTCAGCCCTTGGGCAGTGCCTTCTCAGTGCATATGATGCCTTAAACCCTCTATAAAAGGACTGAAGAGAGTATAAAGAGGCTGAGCTTCTGAAAACTAATTGGAAAGATTCCAACTCTCAGAAGTTGAACGAGCATAATTTACCATGCCTGCATCTGGCAAATGTTTTCCTCAAGTGCCAGGGAAGCGGGAAGTCTGCTTATGTCCTATTCATCTGAGAGACTGTTCAAGAGGTCAGTTTTGACGGAGTGACACCCTTGAAAGACTATCACTAGATTAATTTCCTTGACAGACATCCACTTTCTCTAACATCCTCCATTTCTTCTTTCAAAATAGAAGCTCTTTTTTCCATTCTTTACCACCAGCCTTTGGATGGGGCTTTGAGCAATGTGGTCTAGTGAAACGTGTCCCTGCCCATGGCAGGGGAGTTGGAACTAGATGATCTTCAAGGTCACCTTCAAGACAAACTATTCCATGATTCTATGATTCTATAAATTCCTGTGCCTTTTCTGTCATTCCTTCTCTTGAAGCTGTATGAATGGTGAAGGAAGGAGGAGGAAAAGCAAAAAAGGAAATGGTGACAGGTATCTTCACTCTACTAGCAGAATTACTCTTTCCTATTTGAAAGGATTCAATTTTGTATTCTTTGTATTCTTCAATCTTTACAGTAAGACTACATACAAGGATTTTTACTGAGTAGTAACAGAAGAGATGTCTTTCACAGACCTAGACCAGAGAAATGCTGGAACTGCAGCACATGGCCCTCCCTGCATGAGCACCTGAGTTTCCATCTAAAGGCAAGCAGCAAAGCTGAGTGGGCAATGGCCACACGTCCCTCCCTGGCACACAAGGAGAGTGCAGACACCCAGCAGCTGGGATGAAGGGTCACAGCCCAGAGGCAGCATCTCCTCCCTGAGCACCGACATTGCTGTAGACATTCAGGCTGTGAGGACCCTCACCAAAGCATTGTAGCTGTTGACTGCTGCCAAGGTCCCCTAAACTAGGCTTGTGAGAGAGAAGGAAGAAGAATGAAAAGCCTCAGCAATAAGTATGTCCACTGATGTACTGTAGCTGTTCCTTGCCTGGAGCATGATGGAAGTGAGAATCAGATTTTGTAGAGCTCCTCATCCAATACATCAGTCAAATGTCACCCTGAGCCATGCAGCACACGAGCTGAATGACAAAGATCAGGAAGTACTTTTTTTCCTAGTAACTGACAACACACATTCATGGGACACAAAGATCAGGGAACTTTAGGACTCATTTTACTTTATCTTTCAAAGCCCTCTTCTTTTCTTTATCTGTATCTTCCCATGGAGGGTATTTATTTATCATTCTTTTTCCTTCTGAATTTTTATAGTGGTGAAATTGCAGTCAGCAGTTTACTAGTGCTGGCTGCCTATTTGACATGACAATTATATCTCTCCCATAATTCCTCTGAGCCATTTTAATGGATCTATTTGTTTCATCTCAGTGTTCTTAATTTCCTGAATATGTTCAAGTTGAAAAATCGCAGATGTGCTCGCTATCAGCACGATTGCCGGCAACACGCGCTGAATGCATTAGAAACGCCAAGTCACCGCGTCAAAGAAAAACATTACATCACAGAGATAACATTTGTCATCTCGCATCAGTCCTCGGCAACAAACAGAGGGAAAATAAAAACTACCCTGGTTCGGATATCTTATCTGGACGAAGGCAAAAAAACCCAGCAACTTTCCATGTTGCTGTCTAGAGCAAAGATTGCTTGCAGATGCTCGGGCCGTTATCCGGCTTCACATCTGAGCAAGTGTTACTGAATGCAATTCAGAAAGGCAGGGGGAAGGGAAAACCCGCCTCCGTTTTTCTTGTAGCAGAATGACAGGCTGCCGGCTGGACACACGCCTGGCAGATGGCATTTCAAAGAGTTTTCATGAACCATCTGGGATGTGTACAATGATTACAAACCACACTTACAACAAAGCCAGAAGGGTTGCTTCACAAGGAGGGTGGGGGGGAGAGAGAAAAAGGGGAAAGAAAAGAAAACCAAGAGGCGTGTAAGCAAACTCGATGACTTTTCCCAGGCGCAGGATGCTAAGAATAATCAGCACCTTCCACCCGGAGCCCTTCCATGGCCTGAAACAACTGCTCGTCTACTGTGCAGCCTGTGTATGCACAGCCCAACACCATTGCAGGCTGCAAGCTACGGTTGGAGCTTTCTGCTGATAAACTCCAAATCGTAATTAAGCCTCCCATCATTAATTATGTACAAAGCATAGTGTGAGTGCATCCCCCCTCCCCCTTTAAATTGCATTTCAGCATCCTTACCACAGGATGGTCATCACTAAGAAGAGGGCTATGGAGATGACTGTACATTTTATCAGAGCTAATAGCAGCTCTGACCACTGCTAATGGCAGAATTAATTGAGCACAGTGAGTGCTGTAGACAGACCAAACAGGAGTTAAGATACTCCACTAGAACAGACGAGCCAATCGTATACAAATATGTTAACCTGCCTGTCATATTTGCACTGAAATATTAAGTGGCATCAAATCTTTGTGCCATTAGGTAGCAATTTAGTTAATTAATTTGAGCTATGTCCCACTGTGTGACTAGCTCAGAATTGCTAATGCTACAACAAGAAAAACTGGAGGAGAAACTGAGTGGTTACCAACTCCTTCTGCACATTCAATGGTTCTTAAACTTTGACTCTTATCTGGCTAAAATATCCCACAACATCTAAAACTAGTTAGAGACACTAAATTCACTGTGGAATTGCTCAAATCATCTGCAACCACAGCAGACTTAAGAAAATAAATAAATAAAATAAAATAAAATAAAATCAAAAAGGCAACTGCTTATTGTTGCAGGTTTTACCCTCTCTCTTGTTCTGAGGAGGTAAAGCTAAACATAACATAGGTGGCTCAGGTACTACATGAAATGTTTGCCTAGCTGCTGATTTGTTATCTCACCCAAGCTAGCTGCATCCCAGTTTATTCATGCATCACTAATACTTGGACCACAGAAGCAGGATATCATCATGGGCTGGAAATCCCACCTGAGAAACTGCTTCTAGACACAAGTGAGTGTGCCCAAGCAGAGCCCAGTGCTGTACTTAAACTAAACTAAAGCTTGTCATCCATGCCTCGAATAACTGGACTGTGGCTCAGATGTACTGATGACTCTCAACTATTACTCTGAATAATTTAAGTGCCTATTTAAAAGACAAATAGCTGCTACTGTTGTGTTGCCTATCAACCATGCTGACAATTACCCAACATGAGCCTCAATTATAGTATGGCCAGATTGTTAATATGTGATTCAGGGGCTGTTTAGCTCCTTATCAATCTACCAGGGCCTCATGTTAAGCTGTTAATAGCCACTGATGCCTTGCTGCTAAATTAATCAAAATCTTGCTTATTGTAATCTAAAAATAAGACTTCAAAGGGGCTGTAGTCACTTCAATTACTTTCTTGTTAAAACAAAACAGTTCTTGAGCAGTAATTCTGTTACCAGGCATCAAAACAGCCCCTAGCAAGTCATTTAGAAGTTGACTTCTCAAGTGCAGAACACCTACACATCCCACTTGCAAAGCAATGATTTCTGCAAACTCCCTGTCCAATTCCACTGGCTGGAATTGACAATCTGGTGAGCCACCAAAATATAGCCTAGCAAACCACAAACATTTGCTTCTCACCTCCACTGACCAGCTTCTCTTAAATCTACGCATACTGTGGGAGTTGTATACTCAGAGTAATGATACAGTTGCTACAACTGTACTTTATACAAACTCAGGTCGCTGGTGTTTACCAACAGTGAATGGCACTGTAGTAAATAAGGTTTTAATGTGAAGTGTACAAGGATGATACTGACTCACGAAGCTGCAACACCAAGCACTGTTGTGAGGATTTGCTGAGAGGCTGTTTTCAGGTGGGTTAGAATGAAGGATGCTCTTTTTGCCATGGCTCTCAAAGACTGCTAGTTTTGTTCATTCAGAAAGAAGAGACTGCTCTCATCATCTACACTGAAAAAATTGTCAGCTGCCAAGGAAGAAACTTATTAGAAAACAGCCCCTCTTCCCTCTGCACAGTGTTTAGAGGCCACCTTCTTCCCTCATGTCACAGGATAATTTGGAGAGCCTGCTTTGGCTCTCCTGCATCTGTCACCTATGGTGCTAGATAAGAGGAAGGCAGGACAAACTTCACAGATCTGCTAATGGCAAGTGGAAAAGGGAAAAGATGGGAGACAAGCTGGCTGTCTCCAGAAGAGGCAACCTGATTAGCAGCCAAGCTTAAGGCAGAACTTATCTGCAGCACAGTATTAGAAACAGCCTTATCTGCATTGACAAAAAATAAAGCGTAACCTACCTATAAGAAAACTTTGTGCACAGAACTACTTCATCTTACTGATTTCTAGGATTATCCAAACTAAGAGTACTGACTAGGGTTTTTTTCAACAGCAGTAAAAAGAATTGTATTTGAACACTGTTAATGCTATCTATTATACACATGTGCAACTCCACTTACCTATGGTAAGGGGTAATTTATAGCTCGAACGACATGAAAATATGGAAGTTGCATAGAGCCCTGAAAAACCAAACATTCTTCACTTATAAATACAATTTTCTCCTGAAACTTGAGACTCAGGAAGCTCAGTCTAGGATTTTAAATGTTGTCTCTCTCTTCTCTAGCCAGCAACTTTATACCTATATACCAAAAGAACATGACAAGCATTCAAAGAGTCTTGGTGGCAGAGTAGAAATTCAGTCCAAAGGGGAATGTGGTCTGTCACTAGAAATTAATTCACAGCTCTGTTAATGATGCATGTTCAGGAACAGACACTGATTGACTCTTCCTGGCCACACAGATAACTGCAGTACTAAAAGTAAATTTCTGTCACAACGGTCAGAGGCAATGATTGATTCACCCCAGAAAATAGCTGACCAAGACAAACCTGTCTTTCTAAAGACAAATTTCAGAGAGAAATGCATTTCATGGCTGTGGTCTAAAGTAATTTTTCTCCTACAGGAGGAGATGGAAAGGATTTGTACAAAGAGCTCAGTTATCTCCCTCTCCCACCAGCCTTTCCAGCAACACTAGGTGGCCACAGCTGAATCCCATGGCAGCAGCTTGTGAGGATCCCCTTTTGCTCAAGGGACTGTGCTGGCCACACACACGTCGCAGGTCGACCTTCAGTGCATGGAAAAGTTGCCCCCCACCCCCCCTTCCTGAGGCACCGTGTCCAGTTGCATCTCTCTGGCCTTTTCTCTCAAAGGAGTACTGACTGCCTGGAGCCTCCCTGGAGAAGTGATTCAGCCAAGCCGCACAGCAACAGCTCAGAGTTTGTATACCCGCCAGGCAGCAAGATATTTTTGTCCCTTTTCAATCTATTTTTGGTATTTCTGTAGCCTTCACTGCCACCGAGTAAGAACATTGATAATCTTCACCACATTTATACTTATAGCATTGTGAGGTAGAGAAAGTGGGTTTGTTTCCGGTTTACAGCACAAGATCTGTCAGACCCAGGCTCCCAAAGGACTTCAGGAGCCTAATTCTAGAGAAATCAATGGGATTTAGGAAACCCTACAGATCAGGATCAGGGCCTAACAGATTAAAAGGGACAAAAATAACTTGCTGCTGCATTGGGGCTTTGCAAGCTTGTTTATACGTGTCATGAAACACAAAGCCCATTCAGTATGAGGGGGTTCGGTCTCAACTGTAATGTTTAAAAGGAACTGATAATTACCAGACGACTAGAAGTAAGGGTACAATACCTGCCACACTCCCCAAGAAAGCCACCTAAAAAAGACTGATTTAAGAATCTATGCCAAATATTCAAATACAGCAGCATCTCTCAGACCTGGGAAAGTACCATCAACGGTACTAATACAGTGTGTCAGTTGCTAATGCAGTTACAACCTCTTCATGTGTCCTTCAGAACAGTCATTTGTTTTCTCCTAAGGAAAAATAAAAGAGCATTCTGACATCAAATAAAACATAAATAATAAATGTTCTTGGGTTTGCAATAGCAGCAGCTTGCCTTCTGGGTCCTTGAGCGATTGCTGTTACCTCACCAGACACCTGCAGCCGAATCCCTCTCATTTCCCACAAGGTGGGACACCCACCAAGAAGATTAAACTTCATGAACTAATGAGTTTGCCATTAATCCTGTGTTCATGAAGTCCAACAGCATGACATCCGCTAATTTAAATTGTGAACTACTGATGAAAAAGCAAACTATGTACTTCCTTGGTGAGAAGACCTTAGCTGTAACTACGCACGATTTTATTCTTTCTAATATATGGATTAGGGTAATAAAGTGTAATTTTATAAATCAATAAAGCTGCAGTAATGAGATTGCACTGCAATGTTCAGCTTTTAAATATTGGCACAGAAATGAATGAAAATTGCCATTTGTACGTGTATGTGACATAGGTAACAAAATTAGCTGAAAGCAAATTAACAGGGTGATTATATACTTGCATTTATATTCAGTTTCTCTCATATATAGATTTTTAGAAGTCTAGATAATGCCACAACCATGACATGTGATCCTTTTGAAATAAAGGTGCCTGTCTTCTACATAAAAATTATCAAAGTTACTTTCAGTAGGAATTTTGTCTGTCTTGGAAAAGGCTACAGCTGAAGACAGTAAATTAAATACATACACTAGATAATTACAGAGCACCCTTATTAGTTGGTTATTTTCAATCATTCAATTCACTTCAAACCATCCCAACCCCAGCCTAACCTGATCCTGGTGTTGTTTGCTCAGGGCTGCTCCACATCAGCCATCTCAAGCCTTACCATGCAGAGGAACAGCAGAGCTCCATGCTGCATGCCCAGGGCAGCCATGGCAAAGCACAGCATTGATGATGATGTCTATTCCATATGAATATGTACACCCATATTAAATACAAGAGGCGAAAGGTGGGTGTGTGTGAGCACTTAAAATCTACTTTGAAATAAGTCACAGGAGACCTGGGATGTGGGGTCACTCCCACACAAATAGAAATTGTAAAGAAATATTTAATTTGTCTTATTTATACTTTCACACTATAGGAAGTAGTTTATGTGGAGGTATAACCTATCTTCCTTTCAATCTGTTTGGTTTGTTTTTTTTCATGGCTACTTGCAAAGCTATCTGATTTCTACAAATTGCCAAAGAGAAGGTATAGCCCAGTCTGAGAGTTTCCTGAGTCAACGGCAAACATTAAAACAAAGCTGTGCACTGGTCAGCAGAGGCACTCAACTGCTGAGAAACTTCACCCATCAGCTCCCTGTCATGTTGAGCCTAGTGGCTGAGTTTAAGATAGTATCATATTAAAACCTGGTTTTTGTTAACTATTTAGTCCTCATGTGTCTTGGTATAACTTTTGAGGAGGTCATATTTGAGGAGAATAATACAATAGGTAAAAAATAAAACACTCTCAAAAATAAAACAGTCTCAAACCTTTTGCTTAAGAGGCAGAAGACTGGGAGGAGAGGCCTTTGTGAAAAGCTGAGGGACCAAGACGGCACTTGGGATTGAGTGTACTGCAAACTCTTGCAAGATGAATTGCCAAGCCACAGAGCAAAGAGAGACACAAACCCATGTGAGCTGGATAAGCTGAATTCACTGTTTTTCCTGGAAAACTTAAGGGTTTTGTAAACATTACACAATCTATTTAACCCACCATGAAGTACTGGAGAAGTCTCCCAGTTTGGTGGAAGACATGCAGTGGAGTTGTGAAGCAGAAATATGGTGAACAAGAACACAATGGAAAGCTTTATCTTGGATTTTTAAAATGAATTAAAACCAAAAAACAACTAGCTTGGAGAATATATGTGACTTCTGTAACCAAAGGAAGAATAACAAAAAAACCCCACCCCTACATCAGACACTACTGTTAGCCATACATGTGCAAATCTGTCTCACATTGAGATTAGCAGTACATCTTCCCAGGAGAAAGATGGCCCACAACGACACTGCTACACAAGCTGCCACATTATTGGAAGGGAAACACACTCTTTTCTTTAAAACCTGGATACAAAAAAAATTTTCACCTCCTCAAAACAAGGTATTGTATTTTCTATTCTACTTCAAGGCTTCAGACATGTCTTATGAACAGATATTGTAATGAAGTTTGTAATAAATTGTTTATCCAACACAGACCAAACACCTGCAGTATTTAAATTCATTTTTTTATTAAAAAACAATGTGTGCTTTTAACACCTGCATGCATATGTGCACATATATTTATGAAAAGACATTCTGCATGTTAAAGATATACTAATAAACAGATTATTTGATGTCCAACAGCTCAGCTGCTTCAACAAAGATTGCTTACCTTCCTTGCTGTTTGTCTTCTGAGGCTGTTTGTACTGCTGAGATAAGTACAATACAATGTGGGTCATCCCTGGTTGGGTGTGATATAAAACTCTTTTGGTTGACTTTAATTGCCTTTCTAGCAGACCTTTAATTTGCAGTTAAAAGTCTTAATAAAACACCTCACCTAACAGCATGTGCCTAAAACTAGATCAGTTCATTAGTCTAATCTCCGTAAAATTCCACCACAGAAAGATAGAGTCATATAAAACATATACATTTGTCTCAAAGGCATTACCTGAAGTTTGTCTCAATGACCACATCCAGTCCACTGAAGAGAGAGACTCTGAGAGAGGATTTTTTCCCTTCCTTAAAAAAGAAAACCATACCCACCATCACCAGAACACCGTTCCACCACATTGCTGCAGGACATCAGCATAGTTATTTAAAACAGTTTTTTTCACTGAACAATGTACACTGGAGACACTGTCTCCATGGTATACTTTCTCCCCTAGCCCAGAGCTGTGAAATGCTATAAACCTAATGAACTTATAACTGTGATAACCTCATCACACTCTTAGAAAGCCATGAGTCTCCTGTGGCTCTTCAAGTTTTGGCTCTGCCCACTCACCAACCCTTGGCTCAGATGGGTCTTATTCCCTGACAAATCCTCCTTGACCTTTGCTTAGTAGTTTTCCAGCTTCATATTCAATATTGACTGATAAATAGAAATGTCTTAGCTATAGCAAGAAGCACACAGATTATAGAACCACACAGTTATGTAGCCATATGGATGCACTTAGTGTAAAACTCAAGGGAAGGACCAGAACAGACAGCAAATCTACCCAGCAATGTGCACATTTAGGCACTATTCCCTATAGATCCTGTCCTGTAATTTTACCTGTTCTTAACTGCTACCAAATTCTGTACTTTTCTTTTTTTTCCAGTAGCTCTGTATGCACAGCATGCTTTAGTTCTTCATGATTGCTAACGCTTTAGCTGGTTGAAAACATTCTCCTGGTTCACTTTCTGTAACACTGTGATTAGGTAACTACTCAGGATGCTGAAAAAATGCCAGACATTGAGAAGTTGATTGGTGTTTGAGTTTCAGATTTATCCCTATTGATAATTGGAAGCGTTAAAAGGCGAGAGAAAAGAAGTACATTAATTGAAATTCTTTTTTTTTTATGTCACTGAAATAAAATCTATTAGAATATTTTATTGTTTACTGTTCCCTTGCTGTAAATTCTGCAACCCCAGCTCCAACACAGAAAGAGCTTATTAATCCTGGTAGTTTTGTAAATGCAATAAAATACTAAAGAAAATGCAAGTTACATTTTCCTCACTTTTAATTAAAACATTTGGTGGTACAGTAAGCCTGCTGGTTACCTAGCACATAACTCTCCATCTCTGCAGTTCAAAGCTAACTGCCATGCTACTGAGAATGTATACAGGCTTCTCCGCTTATCTGATTGCTTTTTCAGTTGTACACAAATAATGAAACCCTCACCTCCCAATCCTGTCATCACCTTTGAATTTCATAGGATATAGTACCCACAGGGTGCTTTACTCTGCCTTTTTAAAGCCAAGCACCACCCCTACAAAATACTCCAGTGCTTAAACTGGGGACAACGACACAGTGTTTGGCTTAAATGGTCTTTGCTTCATTTCATCTGATTATTTCTGGTTACACTTTCTCTCTGTTAAATGTCCTTGTGTAGGCATTTATAGCTCTGCATTCACACATAACAGTCATTCCATCACATTACACACACTGTCATTTTATTAACATCTTGCAAATAATTTTCTGCAAGTGCCCCAATTTTAAATGCCATTTCAAACTCATTTGCTGGTTTACCAATGCCCTTCTGGTATTGACTGGTCAAGAGACAACATGAGATGCCACACAGACCCATAATGCCAGCAGCTGCTGCTTTCACTGCAGTGAGTAATTCCAGTGTATCTCCAGGTCCCCACGATCACTGGTTTGATTCCAACATAAATAAACAGCACACAAAAATTATCCTCACGCAACTACCTGGCAGCCCAAACAAGATGAGCAGTTCTTTGTCTTGCCTCCAATTCCTGGCAAACCAAAACACCACTAGGTTTTTAATTTGTCCCTATGTCAGCATCACACCAAGGATAAGGAGGTAAAATCCTCAACACCACAATCACCTCCCCAGCTTAAGACACAGCTGGTGGAGGACATTGTGATCTGGGGTCATGAGAAGACAATTTCTTCAGAAATCTGTTTTCTTATGGCTAGTACTGTTTTCTTAAGTTAGTACACGCCTCGAAAATGACTCCTGAAAACACACAATCAGATGTAGGCTTTAGAAAAACACTGAGTTGAGGTTCTCTCAAAAGTACCTGCATGTTAATTGACTTGGAGGATAGTCAAGCGATTATTGTCAAGACAGAATGCTTTTCTTTGAGATGAGGACTTCACATAGCAGATAAGACCACACCAAAAGACATTTAAACCTAAACTCCAGCACTTATTTACAAAGAGTGAAGCATTTATCTTTTGACAACTGATGCAGATGAAACCTCTTTGTCAGACAGATGCTGGTCCAGAGCTGTTAATGGCACCAGCTGCAAATCACCTGCACATAAGTACTGCACAATTGCTTCAAGACCGATTTCCATGCTTCATGTTAAATCTGTGCTCAAGTTTTTGCAGGATAGCAGCCTAGAAGCAATAAAAGTTTTGTGGATCAAAAAAAGAAACAAACTTTTTTCTGTTTTTGTCCCCAGCTGGGGTTTTAACTTGGATGCTGCTGGTTTAAGTTGATGAGTTGTCCCTGCTGCCCATAACACTAGAGGAGGCAACAAGGCTGGCAGGTGCCAGTGGTCCAACCTCCCAGCACCGCATGTCCCAGCATGGGGCTGCCAGACTTCAACGGTGGCCCAAGCTGACATACTGGGCTGTGAAGGGCAACACACATTTTCTTCCCATTTGCTCTCACGAACCAGTGGCAGAGCAACCCAGCAGTCAGAAAGGCTAGTGACATCTTACCCAATCTCAAATAAACCCATGAGACATGGTGAATCAGAGCCTTGATTACCAGACTAGCCATTCATTAAGCTGTTAGGAATCTAAATTCCCAGTCCGTTGACATACACGTGTATATATAGATGAAGTCAGAAATGAAATATAGCAATAAATCTCAAGCATACAAGAGCATAATTGGTGATGTATTATTTTGTCACACTAGATGCAGTTTTCTGAAGAAACATTTCTCTCACACCATGAAGCAAGCATTGCATAATAACAAAAGAGAACTGAAGAGGAATCCCTGCTATCTCTGCAACTGCAGGATGAGGGTGATCAGAACTCAATGGATGTGACATGGTTTAACCACAGGCATTTTAAATATTTAAAATAAAAATGAAATGAACACCTATTCCTCCAACATCCATCAAAAAAAGTCTGAGCTGCTCCCATTTGTCAGTATCTTTGGCTTCAAAATGCCTTCAGCAAGGTGGGAAGACTGAACTGCATCCATTTTTCAGATGGGTTATGAAGGCACAGAGTGACCAAGCTGGTAGCCCATGCTCAGAGCCAATTAGGAAGCAAAAGAGCAGAAGGTCACTTATGCCGCACAGTTCTGTGGTTAGCAGATAATATTTTGGGACTAGTAGCTTTATGTTCTCTGTGATGTTGATCTTTTGAGATAAACAGCTCTTCCTGCTATGCCTAACTTGAGCCAGCAGTTCCTCTGATGAAGCCATCACCAAGAACTGTCCCATTTATGTTCATATACTGAAAAACCACAGATGAATTCTGGAGCAAAACACATAGGTAAAAAAAAGAAGTCAAAAAGAGAAGAGGCAAAGTAGCTAAATCACTTTCCCATAGTAACTGTGCAGTAAATTAGAGCTCTGCGTAGCAAACACCCATAATCTTGTTTTTTGGTTTGTTTTTTTTTTTTTTAGAAAATCTGGGATTAACAACTGGAAAGAGTCAATAAAACAGCATTACAAGGAAATACATATCCTTTTGATGAACTGCTACTCACTCTGTTCAGGTCACTTCATACCTCAACAGAAAATTTGAAGTTTGAAAGATTCACTATAGCATTCTTCCCACCACTAGTGCCATTTGGTTTAGTTATGCCTTACACTTTCTAGATGAACTAATCTCATTTGTTTATTTTTTTTTCTCTTTGACCTTTAAGCCAAATTAGGCTGCTTCCAGAGCTGAAGAGGAAAACACAACTATTAACACTTCCAAACACCCATTTGGCAAAAAGCATGGTGAGGGGAAAACACTGCCATGAGTTGTGAGAAAGCATTTTGTCTATTACACAAACATCATCCTCTCCTCTTACCATTGCAGCTTTCTTTCGCCTACAAGAACTTTACTTGAGATAGGTCAATACTGTAAGCAAGTACATTTTTAAATCACAGCTCTGATACATTTTTCAATATATATAAAAAGTCATTAATACTTCTGCTTCCTTGGAGTCAAGTCTACAAGTTTGGAATTACAAGACCTGCAGCTTAGAGAGCTTCATATCTCATCCGACTGTATCAGTTCTTCCCAGCCCTCAATTAGAGGCCACACAACTGTTATTCAGGGAGCCGACGCTTATTTCGTGGATCATTTTATCAATGGGAATCTCATTTATTATTGAAAATAACAGAAACATGACCTTCCCTGAAGACTTTTACAGAAGTTCAGACTATAGGTGAATCTGTGCAAGCTGCATAATGCAAGCCAATTCCTCTGAGGGTAAAGCAGCAAAGTGAACAAGGCTGGCAGAATTGAACCTTTTGTGCATAATTAATGCGACCATCGATCAGCGAGAGCTTGGACTTGGAAATTTTCTCTAAGATAAATGCACAAGGATGAACTCACTTTTAAAAAGTCTAACTTTGAGAAAGCTTCCTTGATTAATGAGAGTCTCTTGCTTCCACAAACCTAAGTGGGTCCTTTTCCATGGTGCACCCATCAGCATCATTCAGCAGAAACGGTTCATAGTAATTGGTGCCAGTGGTGACTCTTGTTTGTCACAGATACAGTGTCTCTCAAGGACAAGTGATTTTTAGATCTATTCCCCACTTGACATGTGCAAGCAAACCCCATTAGCACCAGTGTGAGTTATGTATGTGGCCATGAGAAGACATCAATGTGCTGTGTATATTTACAGGCTATTTGAGGTACTATTTCATGGTCTTTAGCCCACACACCTAATCTTTTTTATAAACCATGGCTATGGAGTTACCACAATGTGTGAATTTACAAATAATAATGACTTAATCCAGACTGATATACATACTAGTCAGGTAGCAATGGTCACAATATTTATATAACTGGATGTATAAATCTGTTCATTCTCAGCCATTCATTATTTGCTGTCCCTCTTCCCAGGCCAGTACAAAGAAAAATGAGTTGCTAGTAACAAGTTTATTTTATATGCTCTCTATTATAGTCACAGGTCAGTAACTTCGTAGACTGACTGCTGGGACATGTCTACTTGATGATATCCTATCTTCCCATACACCGTTCTCATGCAAAGGATTTCAGATTCCTTGGGTGATATTGAAATACCTAGGTCAAAAGCAAGTTAGCATCAGCAGTCCAAACATCCAGCATAGCTTTCCATACCAGCTCATTCCTTCCCTTTCTAAAATTCAAGAGAGACTGAAAGAAAAAAACCAAACCAAAACAAAAACAACAACAAAAAATAGACCATCTTAAAAATAATTCTATAATGTTCAACATATACACTTGTTCTGATTTTATAACTTCCAGGGCACACTTTCCCCACTCTCCACCATGAAAAAGCCAAGTTTTGAACTAAATGAGTGGTCCACCAAAGGTACCTACCACTAGTGTTTAGGTGCCATCACTGGAGTGTCTCTGCTGGCACTACAATTTGCCCTAATGATCGGTCTCCGAAACCACGAAGGACAGAAAACCAACTCTCCTATCACATCTTTCAAGGATGATGCCTAGACGTAGTCACTCTTGCCTTGAGGTACAGGAATGGACTAAATGACCTCCTTCAAGGTCTCCTCTTAAGTCTACAAATCACAAGGGCTGGCAACACTGTAATCACATAGTAGGAAATTCAGGAGGAGGGCACAGCTGTTCTAAATTATGTCAGTTGTAGTAAAGCGTGCTGGTAAAATAGGTTGTAGGGTTGTTTTGTTTTTTTTAAGGTATCCAAGCCAACTCATTCATCTGTTTAGAGTACACCTCTTTTAAATGCAATTTTACGAAGTGCACATCTACACCGCAGTCACTTGAGGACAAAGCTCAGCAGCCAAGTATTTATGGATTTGTTAGGGCAGGTGCTGCAGCCTGCCAAGGGCAAGAGATTGTGCAACTGGATTACAAGGAACACTCAACTTCAAATCCAGCCAAGGACCTTTACATACCTGTGATCAACACTTAGCAGAGCCTCACACTCACCTCCACACGCAGGATTACAGAAATACACAGTGCAGATTAAAGGTTTAAAAGTTTGTGAGATGCTGAGTTTCCACACCAATAAGCATGATGCCACATGCTCAGCCTGCTCCCACCCCCTCCTCACCTCCAAGTGCCCTCTGCCCTCCTGCACATCACCACCTCATCCTCACAGCACCCCTTCAGGCAGCACAGCCTGGCAACCTTCAGTAGTTGATTTGGATTTAAACAATACCAACTAATTTTAAATTATATGCTGTATAACCTTGAAAACAGCCACGTATGATGATCATGGTCCAGGCAGAGAAAAGCTAGTAACAAACATGTGAAAGGACATGATGAGAGAGAGAGAGAGATGAACCAAAATGCCTGTACTCTTTGGCTCTCAGCTTGTGCAGGATTGCTGTTTTCTAGCTTAGCACATCAGCAGACTAAGAGTTTATTATAGATATTTTTCTCATACCAATTCAATAACTCCTCCCTCACAAACACAGCGTTTCTGTCCCTCTCTTGAAGAGGAACAGGGAAGATCATAAGGAAAAATTTCCTGCTTTTGCATAACCCCAGTTTTGCCATACCTGCTCCCAACACATACTGAAATTTTTTGAGCATGTTAGTTGTCAAACCTGGTTTATTTGTGAAGATTAAGGAACAGAATGTGTCCAGGTCTGCACGATGGGTTCACACCTCTGTTAGGAAAGCATCAGAGAACGCCAGGGTTATGCTCATCACTTCAGGAAAAAGAGAACCATCAACACTCACCAAGAGTTTCCTAGGGCAAGTTTCTAGTTCATCTTCAATCCAGTCCTTCCCTTCACATGCTCCACACCCTGATTTTGTGAATGATGAATTTGTGCAATATAAATAACGCTGTTTTACAGGGTCGCTCGTTTCCTACAGCCCAAGCTCAGAAGCAGACAGAGCTTGTCATGAGACATCAGAACACTAAAGACCTGTCATCACCGTCTAGGCAACAAGTTTTTATGAAGGTCTCATATGAACAGCCTCCTGATCTTGCCTTTCTCCTCAATCATCTCCCAAAGGGAACACAAATGGGTAATACTCAATGACCTCGATAAAATTACAAATCACCACTGCTCTGCATGCTTCACCTTTTGGCTCAGTGAAAATAATCAAGGTGTGATTGCACTAGTGTGGGTCCCCACAAACACACAAGTAAGGAACAGTGGTGCAGAACAGGAATGCATTACCCCTTGGAAGCTCTGCTGACACACGGGTCCAGGCTTCATTATCACCTCTGGAGTTTAGAGCATGGTTTGCTATAATTAGAAGTGTGTCAAAAGTCAGGCAAGAGCATTGCAACCATCACTAGTTGCTCCACTGGCATCAATACAATAACCAGCAGAGCACAAGGCAGAACTCTAATCTGAGTTCTTAAACAGAGACTCTCATCTTCTTCTCCTGTTTGAAAAAGATGTTCTAAAAGACATCAGGCTGATTCATATCGCAGAGACCCCAGGGACCCAGGTTAACATCAGCCTCCTGCCCTCAATTCACACTGTTGCACGTGGGGCTGGGGGTAACAGGAGAAAGAGGGCAGACTGTGAAGTGAGAAAAGGGGTTAAAAATGCCACTAAAAACTTAATCAGAAACAATTGTGAAAAGCTGATCTTTGTAAAATAGACTCACATATCAAGAGCTATTTTCACAACTGATTAAATATATATTAAAGGTTTTATACAACTGTATTATTACATTGTTAAATATGTATACTCGAGTGTTTCCTGGAGTAGCTCTGCAGAAGTCATTCCTCACCCTTAGTAAACATTCCCGACATTTTGGCACACTTGCTACATTTTTTACACTGGAACCTACATCTATTTTTTTTTTCCCTTTATTGCACCAACCTGAAAGTCCTTCTGTGTTTGTGCATTATTGATCTTTTCACAGCCATTCACTAACTTCAAATGCTTAATACCTTTGTAAAATTGCAATCGACCCCACTTAGTAACAGGCTTTCTAAACAGGAGAGAAATGTTTATTGCTTTGTGCTCAAAACCTGCAGACTGCTGCACAATGTATGGATGCCACTGACAGCTGCCGGATGGCATGTAAAGCTCAAGTTAAACAACACGTTTATACAACCGACACCCCAAAGAGGAACTTTTTTGTTCTGGGTTTCTCTAACTGCTTAAAAGCTGATTGCACACACTTAATCTCTCACCACTAGAAAGGCTATAAAGCTAAAGTGAGTTTTTATATCCACTTTTCAGGATACTGTTAAGTATGGGGCTGTAATAGAAATGCTGACACTACCCAGTTACGGTGGTGCAACCTCTCCACCGTAATTATGTACAGTTGGAGATAATAAGCGCTGCTGATTCAGGAGGAATCTCTGATTGGGCTGGAAAATGGAAAAGTGTTGGATAATCTGTTTCCTGAGTAGCAACAGCAGGCCTAAAGAGCATCAACTGAGAAGTGGAGTTGGTAAGGAAACAGCAACAACGTCCAATCACGAGTCCTTAGAGATGCTCTTACTCCTGTTATTGTTCATGTGACTGTAAGAGACCTAAAGGACTCACCCAGGACTTCTGCTAAAACATGGTAACGTTACCTGGAGGAGTGTGGCAGCACCGATGGGAGGGAAAGGTTTGATTACACGATGGAGACAGTGGGCACCCATGCCAGAGAGCACAGAGCACTGATTTTCACAAGAACTGCCTTCTTTCCTACCTCTTAGAAATCAAAAATCTTTCAAGTATGTCAAGTTCAGCACCAAAAATCAAGGCACATAGAAATAAATATCACAACATTCATGAGATACTACACTAAAACTGCCCGAATAACCCACAAAAATTGCCCTGAAATCTCTGATATTATATATTAAAAAAAAAGCTTAATAAAGCCATTTCAATGAGTAATCTTTGTTGAAAGCGGGACAGGCTCTTTCCCTCCTTCGTCCTCTCTTTGCTTTGAGAGGTGGTGAGGAAGGGAAGGCAGAGACAAGACTTCTGGTGAAAATTGCATTAGGTTCAGTGTTTTCCAGTACCCCTTCTCTTACCAGGTCTCATTTTTAAAATACTTACATAGGAAATTTCCTATTAAATGACAATTTTCTCAAAAAAGGTTTGGCTGATTGATACAAAAAGTTCCAATTGAGACACTGTGATTGGATCTAATTACTACTAATAAATGCATAATGAATGGTGATAAGATTAAATAAAAAAAATAATTCCCCAAATTCGTTACTATATTCGCCCTACAGCATAAACTCCAAATTAGCAGTATTGCCAGTAGGCTATTAATATTCCCAGATCAACAAAATGCAAGCGTATCAGGCAAGGATGAGCTTGAATTTTGCAAAACAAAATACCTGGGTAAAATATTTAGCATAAAAGAAAAAAAAGGTAGAAGTTAATATTTTTATGGCATGGGGTATTACAGAAACAGATACAGGGGCTTTGCAACATTGACCCTGAAGGAGTGAACATATTAAGAGAGCGGAGCAGAATACTCTTACCCATAGAAAAGGCCAGAGGAGCTGAGCAGCTCAGCAGCCCCTCAATGCTGACTGGCTTTCTAGAAGCACAGCTCCATGCTGAGCTCCATCCTGGCTCACTGAGGTGCGATGGGGCTGGCAGCTGGTGAGGACATGCAGAGACAACCCTCCTGGCATGACAGCCAGGTTCTGCCCAGCTAGGGAGGGATAAAACCTCTGGGGAGCTGAGCAAAGCCACAGGACCTGTTCAAGCATCATGCAGTGGGCAACCCGGTTCCTCAGGGCCGTGTCACCAACCGGGTGGTCAGAAGGGTGTTCCCCTTGGCCATTCTCAGCAAGCTGCCTGATATCACAGCACCCTGTGCACCACAGCAGCACAGCCTCTTCCCTTCCTGATGGCTGAGAGCCTGCATCAGCCCCAGTCCCTGGGTACAAACCAGTCCCATCCCCTTCCCACCCTTCTTGCCAAAATGATTCCATTCACCCCGGCGGAACCTGCAACACCATCAGCTCTGCCCAGCCCCCCCACCCGGCATCACCTACTGCACCGCAGGAGAGGTCACAGAGGGAATAGACACTTTCTGGTTAGCTTCCCGGTTGTCTGATGCCCTCAGGCACTTCCAATTTAATATGTATTTCTTGTTAAAGTTAGTGGAATTGAAATAAATCCATACTGTTTGCCAATTTCCAGCTTACGTAATCAAAGTCAACTGTGCATTCACAAATTCCTCCCTTCTCTGCAAGCTAATCTGACAGTAGCAGGGGGGAAATGTAACAGGGGAAAAATAATCTCCTGTGGCACTGTCTTGATTTCCCCAGGAAAATAAAATGCCTTCAGTTTGTAACGGCCTGGCAATGAATTAAACATTTTGAAATGTATAAAGGAACCTCAATAATAAGATCTTTAAAAACTGCAGACACAGTCAAAGGGAAAAAAAAAAGAAGAAGAAATATGCTTGAAATTAAGTGGAGACAAATCATTAAGACACAGATATGGTGAAGCAAAGCAATAGGCACACCAGGGAGAGTGGAGAGAATCCATTCACCAGCCTAAGTTCATACATTCAGGATGTGCTTTCATCAGATACTAACCAAAACAAAGTTACTGCAGCTACAGTTTTGCTCACTTATCAAAAAGGCCTAACTGGAGTTTTAATATACAGAAATACCAAGAGTTTTAAAATCTTTTGTGTGAAAGCTGATACAGGCTTTCTGGCTAAATAATTCTATTATTCCACTATGCTGGGAGGTGCTAAGATCCAGGCATTTGCATGGCTTAAAATGGCTGCAGCAGTTCAAGGCTTCTGTAACTTATTGTACACAGCACCACGGAGCACAGGAGCGGGGGCCCTTTCCTGGATATACACTACTTTAACAAAGCCAACGTAATTAGTCCCATGAGCACCCCTCCAGTAACAGCTTCAGCTCCCAGCACTAGTGAGCTGTATGCTATGCAGTAATTATGCTACCAAGCTGTCAGAGACTCCTTATCTGCATGCAAATGAGTTCATATGCTATACATCTGCTATAATGACAGTATTAAAACAAGAATTTTATAATGAAGCCGTCCTCTTTATAGCAACATAGCACAATTACTTTATTAACATATTGCACATCTATGTCTGCAACTGCTCCCAGTCAAACAGCCAAATTTTCCATTCCCCCATACAGCAAGATCTTCGCTTCTCCCCCTGCATCTGTAAATAAATACAAAGAACAAGAATGGGAATGTCTAAACTACCTCTGTACAACACCACTCCTTCATTGTTCCTGGGGAAGTACCGCACCAAATGCCATTAAGCATGACTAGGTGAATAAATATTCCCATAATGCTCCAAAAGGTTAGGAGATGAAACGGCAATAATCAAATCAGCAGCTGCTTGCTCCCAGCCTCGACATCAATCATCAGCTTCTGTCGTCTGGCGACGGCCAAACGGCAGCGGGAGGGGAGCGCAGCCCCAGCGCAACCCCGCCAAGACTCGTCAAGCAACGAAGGCAGCGCGAGGCGAGGAAAGAACCTTTGCCAGCGAGGGGTGGGCAACACGGACCTGGCACCCGGGGGGGCTGCTGCCCGGAAGAGGCACGTCGGTGCCCGCCCCTCCGCGCCGAGGAGTTGGGGGGCTGCGAAGGCGAGACGGTGAAGCGTGGTTGCCGCCCGCGCCCCTGCCTCCGCCCCTCGCAGCGTCCGCGGCCTGCTGGGGCTCCCCGCTGCCGCAGACCCGTCCTCCGAAACACGCTGCAGAGCCTCACAACCCGGCAGCAGCAGCTCTCGGCCCCAGCCCTCCTTGCATCGTTAGCGTTGGGGACGTTTGGAGGCTTCTCGGTCCCAGGGCTCTCTTTTCCAGTTTGGATTTTGGAAGCAGTGTGCAGTTTTCTCTGCAAAGGTTATTGGCGGTAACTAACCTCAAAGAAATACAAGCGATAGAGGACTTGGCTAATTTCCTCGTGAGCAATTTTAGGAGTTCTTCTCTTCATTACATTGTGTGCAACTGCTCAGTTCTTTTACAATTGAAAAAAAAAGCCCCATATAGAGCTATGTGATCCGCCCCAAACCTCCGCTAAGTCTTTACACCTATTTCTCAAACAAACACTTCATTTTTAGGTCTATTTTTAACCTTGTAGCTTGTATTACCACAAGCCACTGATGCTCTGGGGGAACTGCCAGGGATTTTCACTCAAGCCTTCTTGCAAGGGCATACCCTGAACCCAGCTAGCTGTCTCCTGAAGGTAACAAGGAAAGGTAATTTCTAATAATGGGGAATATAAATTCTTATTTCACTTATTTAATGCGATACAGTTTATTTATGCTTGTGACTAACTGGTTACTTTCCAGCAGACCACTTGGGAATACGGGAGCTGCGCTTTACAGGCATCCTCCATGAGCAGGAACAAAGGCATGTGGAAGCAGAGGGGGAAAAAAAACCAACAACAACAACAAAAAAAACCCCAAACAACCTTTTCCCCTTTTCATGTTCTATTTCCCCAAGCACCAGAAAGGTGTGGATAGGGCTCAGCCAAAGTTTCAGCACTACTTTGTTCTTCATGCTAATCATCTCTTTCATCAATTATCTTAAAGCCATTTATAAACATGACTGCTGTTTCAAAGCCACCAAGAGATAGGTGAGAATTACCATGGACAGCACAAAGATGCTCAAATACTAAACAAATCCAAATCTTCTGTTAAAACCTATATTTACAGCTTCAGTAAAGCCCTGAGTACCGACTCCACAGTGCATCAAACAACAAACAAAAGAGCTGGGGAAAGGCACAGAGCAACACTTCTTTCTCCTCTACAAAAGCTTGTTTTATTTTTGTCAGCATAACCTGTAGTTTGCTGGATTTCTGCAAGATCAAATATTTGATCAGTTTATGAAAGGGATGATATTATGTGTTTGCCTGAGGGAACAGGGTCACTGGATTTCATGACCCTGGAGTTTATTCCAGCACTTGGTTCCCATGGGAAAATTACTAAATTACACTTTTCCTTTGGGAGAAAACAAAATCAGATCACAGTCCTCCTGCAGCTACTAACAAGATCTTCCGTAGCCTTTGACACCACCTCATGAAACAATGCAATAAAAGCCATCTTATTAGCACTCAGTGTGCACCTAACCAAACGGACTGTGTTTTCAGAGCACTCAGTCGTGCAAGCAGCTCACTCTTATCTGCTGAAGTGCTCTTCTGGCATTTAGATCTCTTCCGCACTGCTGTTATTAAGTGACAACGGAGTTCACCCTTAATATCCATGTAAAAAACTTGTCATTAGCTGCAGTGGGGTTTGGGTCATGTCCTGGAGGTAGCCATCTATCTCACCTAGGTTTGGAGGCTGACAAGGTAGACATCTCAAACGGAGCTAGTGCTTCAGACACCCTTTGCTCTCAATGGCAAGACACAAACAGCAAACAGACAAAATTCCGGAGTAGTGCTCAGGCCAACAACCCCGTTACGATGAGCTGAGTTGCACTCAAGGAACATCAATTTATCTTCATTGGCCTTGAAGTGCTTTTAGAGCATTAGCTCTGATGTAGACATCTGCAATCAGGTTAGATGAATCCTACCTCAGGAGCATAACCAACCCAGCATCCTTAATCCAGTGTCACCAGCCCAGATTCCTCAGTGGCACTGAATTCTGGTGTCAACTCCTCCTTGTTGCTCTTATTGCTGTAATCCCCTCTGTACTTCTGACACAACCTCAGCTTCTTCATCCTGTTCCTGGGATTGTCCATTCATTTGCCTCTCCATCACCCGTGTCTTTGCACGCTCCTTCAAAACTGGATAGACTTTTTCAGGCTCAGTGGTACATTCCCAGCATCTCCTCCATCAGTGTCCCAGACATGCTGGCTACTCACCATGTGACACATTCTGTCCCCAGTCACATTTTCATTGTATACTACAGGTCAGTTCTCTATCTAAGAAAGAACCAACACTTTTTGCTTTCTCTTCTAATCTCAACGTTTCTTCCATCAACTGAATCAACCATGAATCTCTGGCTGTGGTTTGGCAGCTGAGTTACCACTGCCTGCTTACATTTTTGTTGCATTATTAAAGAAGGAATTCTGCCATCAGCACAGTCATCTGCTGGAAGAGAAAAACCCCATGGAAATCACCTGCAAGGTGTGCTGTTTTAGAGGCAACTGATAATGTAGGTCAAGTCTAATTTTTAAAAATCCTAGGAAAATAATTTGGAATGGGAAAGTTCTCCTCTGTGTTGCACCTGTGTTTATTAAGAAACATCTTATGAATTCAGAATTTTGAATGTCTCCACCATTGTTTTTTAAAGGAAAATCACCTAAGCATATACAATTTGTGTTCCCTGATTTCAACAAGCCACCTCTATGCTTGCAGCTCATATATTTTGAGTGATATCCATAAAAATGGAAATTATTCTTTCACACTTTAAAAACCCCACAACTCAAATATGACACTGAAAAAAACTCCCAAAGCATTACAGAATTGTCTCAGGATCACTTCTTGATCCTGTTACAATTCTGGATGTCCAATTCATTAAGGTAAGCAATGTGCAGGATCCTCGTATAAGTATCTTCCCAAAGTCCATTCTATGCTGACAGCCAATCCTTGAAGAATTTAACAGGTTTCCATGCAGCTTTGGCACTTTCTCTCCCTCATGGTAGCTGTACTGGCCCAGCTGGGAAATTGGGATAGCACAATCAGACCGCAGAAATGCTGCAGAACCACCTTAAAATACTGAAATACTAAAATGACCTTGTTTTTTAACATATTGTAATATACTTAGTGTGTACATGACCCACATTATAACTTAGGATTTGGGCTGTTTGCCTTTTCTTTTTTTTTTTCCCTGAGCAAAGTTTAATCATTATAGTATTTCAATTTTGTAATTAAAAAATACAGAAGCCAATCCCAAACTGGGAGTACAATGGCTGCTCTTCACAAAGGAGAGATCTGACAAGGGATAACGTAATTTATGCCCTCCTTCCTTCACCTCGAAATTAAATACTTCACAAAAGATCATCAGCAAGATACTCAATTTGTAGACACTAACAACCTTGGCAGTGTCCTTTGCAGAGCAGAACAGCTGTTTAGTTGATGGGCACCTTGTCCCAGTAGGGCAAGTTACAGCCTTCTCCACTGTAAATGTTGCAGGTTTCTGCTTTTTCAAGCACTCTTGCTTTGTGCCTAGCTTGCAAGAGAACCCTGTACAGAAATATTGCCTCCAACATCACAAAGACTGTTAACCTGAAAAATTGCTCTGTTCTGGCTTTTGTTCTGTCTTAAGTGTATTTAAATTCCAGCAAGCATTTATATTACAAGCAACCTTGGTTGCTTTTAAAAATTAAAGGAAAAAACAAAATGTGAGCTTTTGTGAGCTTTTTAAGCGCTCAGATCCAGCTACCACCAGTTAGCACTGACTGTAGCCCAGATATGCTGTAGCACCTACTGCATAGTCTCCCCTCAGACCAACTATTCAATTAAACCATGGTGAATGAAATGTGGAAAATTCATTTCACCTTACCTTTGCATTGGGCTAAATGCGTTCAAATGCTCACTTTCTGCAGTTGATCTGACTGTTTGCTTCAAGCTGTAACATCTTCTTGACAAAGATTTTACACGGGTCTCCCATCCCCCAGCAGAAAAAGAAAAAAGAGTGCAGTATGTTCCTCTGGCACGCTGGGGAACTCACCAGCCTTTACGTGGTGTCTTTGAAATCTTTGTTCCTGCAGTGCTTTCCCAGACTGGTGTTTACAAGTGTGTTTAGGGAAAGTAAAGTAGTGTCAGTCTCAAAAGATAAAAACCCATGGCTTTAAAAATCTGGTTTGGGTCTCTGATTTCCAAACTCCCTTTATCTGCTGCGGTGTGTGTGCAAAGCTTTGTACTGCTGGCAAAAAAAGCAACATTGAGAAAAGGAATTTTGAAGGGCTTCTCACATCCCATCTCTAACCATCCCAAATGGGTAATCCTTGTTCAGTTTTCCTTTTAATCTTGCTGGAGAAGAAAGGTAGCTTGCATCTAGCAACACTCCACAAAAAGCCATATGGCTCAGGATGCAAGCATAGCAAAGTGACTGCTCTTTTCCCTGCACCTAGATGAGACTTTACTACGTACATGTGACACAAAGTTTGACTAAAAGCCTGCTTCCAAATAAGATCACATTTTAGGAATTACACTGCAAATGAGATTTATTTTCGGTATCTCAAACGATGCAAGGTAAAGCAGAAGATAGTAGGAAAGACACGAACTGAAACCCAGTTTCAGGATCCCGCTTCTAAGGTCTTCAGGAAGTTGTACTTTTTAATAGAAACCTGAGAGGGAAAAGCAACAGTTCAGCTATTCTTTATTACCTTGTGTGAAGTTTATTGCCTCAGTTGCACAAAAGAACTACGTGCCAACTTTTCCGGTTGAGGAAAAAGCACCAACATTGCTTTGCAATTAAAAACAACATGGAAGAGCGCCAAGGGTGAAAGGTGGAAAAAGTCCTAATCTCCCAAATGCAGAAGGAATGAAAAAGCAGAGTGATGGCACAAAATCTCTTTCTTCCTTTGCTTCTGCTGCTTCTGAGATTACAGATGGCTGCGCCCATTTTACTAGGAGTCCAGGCAATGGCAAGAAAATCAAAGTGGAATCTGCTAACTCCTCTTTGCAAAACAGAGCGACAATTAGACATTAGTTAACATGACACCTTACTAAGTCAACATATGTCTTTCTCTCATATTGCTATTTCATCTTCGGGAATATCTACAGATATCCCATCCATCTGCCTTTAGCAGTGTTTTCTCCAACCTCCTACACACTATTCTCTTCTCCTTACAGTAACCCTGATAGGCATTCATGGTAAGAAGCCATCAGTATTACACATTTTTTCTCTAAGATGCTCTAATATCGAAAGACCTTCCTGACAACAACTGGTTTGTCAGGGTACCAGGACCACTGACTACTGTCCAACAAGTTGTTTCACAGTGTCCCTTCCTACACCTGTTTGTATCATATGTTGTTGGTAAGCTTGCATATTGATTCCATGCTGAGAGTATACAACGCCCAGCACAGTTCCAGGCCATGACTAGGGTTCCCTTCCTAGGCAACTCCACACTATACCAAGAACAAAAAACACGGAGACAGATTTAAATCTGCTGTCCAGTATGCTCAAGCTGTCTTCTTCAGCATTAAGTTTAAGCCATACTAAACCCAACATGAATGGGACTCATCAGCTGTTACAAACACACATAATCCTTATTCACTAAAGCCCATGTGCAGATGGAGTGGTCATTCCTAGCAGTGGTCTCTGAAGCCCTCTGCAGATTTTCCTTCTTCTGGAGTGGTGCATGGAAAAATTTGAAAGATTCTGGCTTAATACATGCACTGTACTGGAACATATTTTTTCACTGATATGGAAACTCTGCAGGAAATAATAAAACACACACAAACAAAAAAATACGACTTTTAAGTAAGACACTTTCAGGTCTGATTGCATAGTTCTTTCTCAAGCCTAGAGGTGGGCCTCTCACAGGATAGGTAAAAATTTCCATGCTTCAGTAACACGCAGCTCTTGTTTCTCAAGCTCTCTGGGAAACACCCAGCATCTTCACATCTAGAAAAGCTGTGCTTGGTGCAGGATAAATCCACTCCGTCCTACCCTCAGCACTGTCATATTAAATTTTGTAAGGAAGAAGAAGGATTTCCTAGCTATCTGTGTGACATTAAAAATGTCATGTAAAAGATTAATTTCTGGGCAAGAGCAGGAAAAAAGAATTTGCTTTTGCCAGAGACAGATTTTTCTTCTTTTTAAGTAGAAGGTGTCACAAATTTGAAGACCAGCTAAGATGATGAGTTCAAATATATATGATAAATGTATCTGAGTTATCACAACCACATACTTTCTATACAATTTACATATAAACACATATTTTACTCTACAAAAGCATATTTAACACAGAAAGGCCACTCTTCCTCTGAAGCCTAGGATTAATTACTTAATGCACCTTTAAACTCCCTTTTTTGTGTGTTAATTCCTGTTAGCACAGGTTTCAGCTTGGTATATGCTGCAGTGCTCCCCCCTCCCAAAAGACTGCACCAGAACCCCCAGTCAAATAGCTATTCAGGAACAGCATAGCTGCTTCTTTCTAATCTGGAGTCAATATGGGCAGATAACCTATGAATCAGGCACAATTCACTGCTCATTCTCCCTTCTAAAGATGAAGATCAGGAAGAAAATAGAAGGATTTTATGACAAACTTGCAGCGAAGCTAGTTGCAGAGCAAGGGTTTGAAAGCCATCTCAAAGGATGCCCAAAGGTGCTCACCTCCCACTGTACCAAGCTGCTCTTAAAATTCCGTGGCAGTCAAGCATCGCGGCAGAAACCTTGGCACCTTGTCCTCTGCTCTTACTTCTTCCACATATGTTCTCATCAAAAGGCATTTTAAGACCAAAGGACGAGCCAAAAACCTGGGGAGACTTTTGATAATTCCCAGCATGGAAGGTCTTGCATGGCATTCCAGTTTCTGCCATAGCAGCAAATACAGCAGTGGTGTTGCCCTGCATCTTTGTTTTAACTAAAGAATTCTATGCTCAGAATTCGTATGAGACAATTTCCACTATACATAGGCTGGGTTTTCTTTCATTTTTTCACTTCTTCCTGTCCTTTCTTCTTGAGGTTTAAAGGAATCCCTCCTTGAAGCAGTCTTGCATAGGACACAACTCTATTTTGAACTCTATTATACCTCATAACTTGATAATACTACAGTGGCTAAAATAGTTGAACCCTCACTACAAGAAGGACAACTGAAGTGCTGGAGTGCATCCAAAGAAGGGCAATGAAGCTGGTCTAGAGCACAAGTCTTATGAGGAGTGGCTGAGGGACCTGGGGTGGTTTAGCCTGGAAAAACAGAGGCTCAGGAAAGAACGTATTAGTCTCTACAATTACCTGAAAGGAGGTTGTAGCAAGGTGGACGTTGGTCTCTTTTCCCAAGGAACAATTGGTAGGACAAGAGGAAGCGGTCTCAAGTTGCACCAAGGGAGGTTTAGGTTGGATATTAGGAAAAATTTCTTCTCCAAGAGTGTTGTTAAGCTCTAGAACAGGCTGCCCAGGGAAGTGGTAGAGTCACCATCCCTTGAGGCATTTAAAAGATGTGTAGATGTGGTGCTGAGGGATATGATTTAGTGGTGACCTGGCAGCGCTGGGTCAATGGTTGGATTGGGTGACCTTAAAGGTCTCTTCCAGTGAAGGCGATTCTATGATTCCATAAAACTCTGGAAAAGTTTTAGAAGAAACTGGTGCTCCTGTTGATCAAGGCTATAACCTACACTCACTAGATAATAATTTATGTACTACAAAAACTACTCTGTCCTCTATGTTCCTCAATTATTCCCAACACACAGTCCACACAACAAGATTAACATAAAAACCAGGCAACATCAGAAAGCTATAAATTTTCACAATAAATCAGCTACTTTCCTTTCATTAGGCTTTGCACAGTTCATATTATTTCCTTTCTGGAGAAAATCATGACTTGTTACTGTCTGCCTTTAGAAACAAAACTATCAGTAACATTTCCACAGGGATCATCTGAAAAGGATTTCTAATAATGTACAGGTTAAAGGGTTTTCTTGTTCTCCTTTTTCTGTATCCAGCATTTAAACTTTATGGGCCCGGTGACACTATGAAAGGCACATGTGCTTAATAATGAAATTTGTAATGAAGTATGCCTTAGAACATATAACTGCATGCTTAAATATAGAACAGACGTGAACTCTTAATACAGAGGAACAGGTTCTATTTATTCCTCCAGCAGCCAGCCTTAGCATAGGAATAACTGACGCGGCAGATAAAGGCTCTTATCCTGGGCTGGTTGTATATAGCACTTCATCAGTACACTTAAAGGCACTTTACTAAAGCAGGGATGCATTGTTATCCCTATTTTACAGAAAAGGAAAAGCTTCCCAAGGTTACAAAACAAGGTCAGAAACATGTATCTGCAACCACCACCTACACACCTTAATTCCTGTGCTTTGCCCATTAAGCCACACTCTAAGAGCTTCATAGGTTGAGGTTTTATGTCAACATTTAACTAATTTCTCAACAAACATATGAGCATTCACAGTATTTCATCTTCTAAATTGGATTGAATTATGCCAGCCTCCTCTACTATGTTCAAGTACACAACACTAACGGCTCACCTCTCTACCTCTAGAAACACAGAGAGCAGTAGCATTACTTTTGCTTAAACTTTGGAGACAATACAGATGGTCCCGATGACTCTCACTTCAATAGGAAGATCAAGAAATATTTCAAGTCTTGCCAATACAAATTTAGGTAACACTTAGTAAATTTCAAGGTAGAAGTCACAAGAGACAGATTCCCACGTTAATCCACTCACACAAGTTTAAATTCACCCTTGTCTTGGAGGAATAGCACAAAACACCACGATAGAAGTTCAGGTGACACACAGAGCAACCCTGTCCCTGCGGCTGAGATTTCCCATTGTTCCCTGTGAGGAAGGTGACACCCAGGTGTCATCCTGTCTGGACCACAACTCCCCCTCGTACTTCCATGAACCACAAAACGTGGCTTGCCCATCACCTTCTGCCAATTTCGGCCAGATCAATTTCAGATTGCAGCCCCTTCTGACCTCCAAAGGCAGACGGAAGCCTCGGGGCACCTCTGACTAGAAGACTCCTGCTAAAATGTTCTTTCTAGTGATGATTTTCTTTGGTTTCTGCTGGCAGTCAGCAGCTTGCTTACCTTTACTGCTTCTTTACCAGGGCATCATCCTGGCAGAACAAGCTGCGCCCAGACACAGGAAGGCCCCAGAGTTTTACAGCTGCCTGTCTGCTCGGCTTTCCTTCCTCTGCCTCAGTTTGTCGTCTTGTTTTATACGGCAAAGACTAAGGAGTTCATTTTTATAAAGTACCTGAACAGCCTATTTGATATAAGCCTCATTTTTCAGAGGTGTCAAATCCCTGGGCTCCCACCGAGCGCGAATGTATCACGGAAGGGAGCTGGGCTGTCCCGCGGCACGGGGCTGCTGGCAGGCAACGCTTGTTGCTTGCCCTGGGAAGTCTCACCACGTTTCTGGGAGGCAGGTAAAAACCAGCAATGACTTTTTTTTTAGATGAGGCGACTCAGAGCAATATAATCAGTGCCTTGCTACAAGTGGCAGACTGAGTGAAAACGCCGAAGCATTCATAAAAAAACCCTAGAGTCCAAGGATAACTGCAGCCTTTATTTATAACCCTCTGTTTCACAGCTCAGTCACTGAGGTTAGCCTCCAAACTTCACACGATTATCACTCGGAGGGCTGTATTTTCTACGGCTTTTATTCTGAAATGCAGCAGAGAAACAAACGAAATGAATGAGCAACAGCTTTCATGGGGAAAGCAACTGAGAATCGACTGCGCTAGACATTTCTGCCCAGACTGTCGTGCCTGTTGCGGCTGTGACAACGTGGAAACAAAATATAACCGCGTTCTGCACAAACTCACATCGTCGCATGCTGAAACTCATGCTGACACCACCGCGGCACTCGGAGGAAGTGACTGAAATGTTAGTATTCACCAGGAATAATTCCAGAAATAATGGAGCTACTGTTCCCATTCCCAATTGAAAGAAGGGCTCGGCCCACAACCACCTACGCTGAAAGGGGCTGCGCTAACAGAGGCAGATCCAGCACATAAAGACTGTTAAGAGTGCTGCACTGGGAAGTAGTGGGGAAATAGGACACTCTGGACTCTCTGGAGATTGGTTCCTATTTTCATGGCTATTTTTTACATGCCAAGGGACTACAGAAAGGTATTTAAGCTACCACACCCAAGCAGTAATGAAGGTTTACACAGTTTACCAAGGTCAGAGAGGATTTGTCTCACAAATTTTTACCGCCTGTGAACAACTCTACAAGTCTAAAAATATCCGAGTAACTGTCATGGCAGGCAACCAAACATTAATATTTTTCTCTACACAACATTGTTTCTGACATACTTCGACTTTGAGAGCTACACCACTTTTTCTAAAAGAAAATATTGACAAAATAGGAGAATGAGAGCAAACACCTTGTGCAATCATCCTTGGACAATGGGGACTGGGAGAGGCGGAACAATCCCTCCCCACCACACACAAGGAATTAAGTTGAAAAACCACACTTTGGAGAAGGCTGGGGATGAGCAGAAGGTCAGAACCTGCCTGCAGCAGAAAACAGGTTTGCAATCTTGATTACAAAGTTGCTGTTAAGATACCACAACACATTTCTTAAGTGGTTCATTTTCAAGTTATTACAACATTAGGGTTTTTTTGAGACTGTTGGAGACTATTGTTCAAACTTCTATTTAAAAGTGTACTAGCTCACAGCATGGATAATTCATTCTGACACGAGTACAGATACACATACAGTACGTGTGTGTAGTTACATCACAGTTCATTTGTAAAAAATTATTTCGCATGCAAAGTGTGTCTTTTTTCACATCTGCACCATGAACTAGAAAAACTCATTTCCAAATAACAAACTTACTGGAGCACTAAATGTTACTTCTAACTAAACATAAATATTATTTTGACACTGGGATACCTTACACAGCAATAAACAAAGTCATTAATAGAGACAAGAGGGCTCGTCTGCATGCTCCAGGAGAGGCAAGACCGTCACCTTTTTAAAAGGGTCAGGTGGCTTTAGAGAGAGGTAACAACCTCATTAAAGCCTTTAGTTTGTATGGAGATTTTCTCATTTGTTCAGGCTCAGAGATGCCTTGTCCTTTTTTTCCAAAGGATTAACAAACAGAATAGGAGCAGTGCTTCCTTGTCCAAGCTATTTTTTTTTCATAAGAAAAAAAATACTAATGAGAATACAAACCAAACACGGTCCTGATGAAGTGGAAATGTTTTTCTCCCCCACCAATCAACAACTGGACCACAGAAACTGGATAACCATACAGTAGAAGGTCTCATTTAATTGAGTGATACACTAGAAACCTTTGACAGAGAGTGGTCAGTTTGAACTTTGGGCTCAGTAATGAGCCCTCCAGTTCCCTCTTTGACAGAATGAGCTACAGCAGTGCTGCATGAGTTCATGTAGATTCATTTTATAATTACAAGCCTGTTCTTTACTATTTTTCCCCATCTTAAATAGCACTTTTTCAAAGGAATGCCAGGGAAAAAAAAGAAATTAAACCGATTTTAATGAACTCATGCAAATATAAGCCTGGTGAAACGAAATCACAGACCTAAGCAGAACACTGCATTGAACACATTTGTATGTTTTATGCAAAGCTCATCTAAATTTGAGTAATTGGACTTAATTTGGCAATCTGCACAATCAGTTTGCAAACTTCAACCACTGAATTTTAAGCATGAGCCTGGAAAATCATTAACATTTGTATTTATGATGGTGGCCCCAATCCAGCACGGTACTAAAATCTGTGTTCAAGTGTTCGGAATGAGGTCTTAGTGTACTCACAGTGTCCAAGAGAATATCAGGAGCTCCAATTACAGAGAAAAGACATTGATATGTTCAGATCACACAATCTGAATCTCAAATCAATTCTCAAATCTCTGAAGCTTAAAGCTGGGAGCCTTCCTCCAAAAAGCCCCCTGTCTTTACTCCTTGTCCATGCCATACTATCTGAAAAAGGTTCCAAAGATTATAACCACTGCTCTATGGCTTTTCATCTCCACCCTTTTCTCCAGAAGTCCACACTGCCTGCTGTTTCCTTCCTCATGCAGATGTTAACCTGGTCCTATTCCTTTCTCTGTGCACCCTGCCTCCACTGAGCAGTGCAGGAACTGGATGTGCTTTTCATGCTCCAGGAGTGCAGCCAGAGCAACAAACTGGTTTATTAAAGGGCAGTTCTCCCATGCACTCCCCAGCATGTGTTTTGGCTACAATGAGGGTTATTTTGCGTTTGTGTCTCATCTTTCTTCAAAAAAAAAAAAAAAACAAACCAAAAAAAAGGGAGAGGGGGAAAATGCAATGGAATGGGCCTTGAACTTATAAAACAGTTCTTGCTCCAAATATCTTAAAATGATTTGTAGGAAAGAAAACTGCTTCCCATTGCACTCTACTCATTACTTTCTTTTTTTTCTTCTCAAGGCATCTCCTTAAAGAGATGGCAAAGTACATTTTTCAAGGTGAAAACTGCCAGTCTGAATTTGAATCAAAGGCTGAATCCATTTCAATGGAAAGCTTCTCAGAATCCCAGCAACTCACTCAAGGGTAAGCACCCTGCACTGGCATCATAAACCCTCTCCATACAACCAGAACACCACAGAGTTTAAATATGGTTGTGTGACAGCAAAACTATTTTAAATTACAGGCATAGCCAAGATCTATTAAGGCAGAACTGCGCTAGATCACATGGAAGTTCAGTTTCTCTCCTTGTGTCCTCGGGAAATGTGTTAATTGCTCACAGCACTAACACAGATTTTCAATACATCTGCAAGACACAACACCACACACGCTAGCTGGAGAGAATGGGAAGATCTGATTCACTTCAGTGTACAATCTAGGAATATTTCAGCATCATGGCTTTACCCCTTTCTCAAGCCTCCTTCTACCATTTTTTTTTCCCCACTGGCTGGTACACCAGTGGATCCTGGGTAGTCACCTCTGGATCCTGGGTACCCACCCATCACCAATGTGGTGGGATGCAGCTTGCTCACCCACTGGGCCATGAAGCTCAACTGCCCTCCAGACTTGTCATGCAGATTTCTGTGCCAGGACAGGGTGGTGGATGACAGGCATAACTTTACATAGTGATGAGCAAACACTGCAGCTCAGCACTTCAAATATCAAGTCCTGCCTCACCTTTCTAGATCTCTAATCAGTTCCTATACACTGGATCACAAATTGCTGTCAGAAACTAGATTTCATCTTTTTTGCAGGATGTCTTAAGATCTGCAACTTGAAGCAATGTGATTTAGGCAAGAATTCAGAAAGAGCAGTTCCTCAAATCAGGACTTCTTTGTGAAGGATTCCAGTTGCTCCTGGAACTTTCACAGTGTAGCCAGTTGGAAAAATCTGCTTTCTCTTTCACTGTTATCACCGTATTTTTGTAGTCAAATTCTCCCCGCTTAGTCTGAGAGTAGTAAAATCAGAACTTTTCTTTTGCATCAGGAGAAAATTTCAAACTTGCTCAGTTCCAGCACGTTTTATAAAAGTTACTGCTTGGGTGGAAGGAACTCTGGTGCAGAAAAGCTCAGGCCAGCTCCAGCTGTAAGCACACAGGCCATGCCCAGCAACATCCCACAGACTTTACTATCTCTTTATATGTAGTAAACTAACCAGCTAAAGCATACTGCGTGTTCAGGACATGCCTCGCTTTTAACCAGGAGCTAGCAGGCCCTCACTAGATGGGTGAGAAATTACCAGCCACTCTTGACAGCAACAAATACAAGAAAGAGCATATCTTCTAATAAAAGTCCTTCCCTGTGACTGCATGGCCAGCAAAGTTCCTACATGTCGACAACTCATTCATCCCAGCCTGTCTGCTTGTTGAAAAAGAGCTATGCTGATATTAAATTGGTTTGAAATTGGAGATGTCACCTGAAGTGTCAAAATGCACCTGAGCAACACAGGTCTTTTCACTGATGAAAGAGAGAAATGAGAAGGACTAACAAGGTTTAATAGAAAAAGGAACTGCTAAAACATAACCAGGCAAAACCACTTTTCAAGTCACAGTGCAACACATTTGCGTCCAAGTGAACAGAATTTCACCATCTAGAGTAAGCTTAAATCAACTATGTTGTACTCCCTCCAGTCCTCAGGGTAGGCTTGTGCTTATCATGCTCCAAAGTTTGATTATTAAACCTGATCCAAAATGCTAAGAGACTACTCCTGTCAACAGGGGCTCAGTCAGGTGTCTTTATTAATCACAAGTAGCAAATATTTTAATTCTGGGACCTTTGGGAGGAAGGGGTGGCACAGGGCTCTGTGCCTTGTTTCATATGAGGAGATGACAACTCAGATCTGCAGTGCCTGATTAATATTTTATGATTGTGATCCACTGGGTATGCGGTGTAATTCTGATGGCTTGTTTTGCTCTACGTTCGCTGCATCTCCAATGTTATTTGCAACAGCTTTGTGGAACAACAAAAAGAGGTTTCATTCCCGCAGGACAGCATTGGCTGACCTCTCTTATTGCTTCGTGTAATTCAGAGGGAGCAACCCTTACAACAGGAACTGAAAGTGCTTTTCAACTTTTAAAGGGAAAAAAAAAATGGCACCACAGATTTACATATAGATAGCATTTCAGAGAAGAAGGATGCTGATTTCTCCTGCCTTGCATTTATTTACCAAATCATCCTAACAGAGTGATCAGAAGACAAGCCTGTAACAGGGTACTGCTGAATACACATCTGTGTCATCATCAACAGTTCATCATGCCAGCATTAAAATGACATTAAAACACATTAAAATAACATTAAAGATCAATTAAAAGCAAAATGCATAACTTCAAGTACAACTCTACAACTGAGGTCCATCCTAGGACTTTACAGAGGTCCCTGATCTAACTTTCTAGTGAAAAGAAGACAGTAACTTAAAAATTTGACAGCCACTGAGGATGGGCATAGTGGGATCTGCCCACATCCAGGCAATCACTACATCCCAGAGGCACCAGAGCAGTCCAGGTACCATACCAATACTGGCATACAGCAGAACTATTGCCTTCAGGGAATGCTCTGAATCAACATCTTAACACATCTCAGGAAGCTTTCTGGTTTCACTGAAATGTATGGATGGCATGATTATTTTTTTTTTTCCCCCTGCTATTCAAAGACCTTTAATAGCTTCTTACTCAAAAACTCCCATTCTCTCTTAGAAATACAAGAGATGCTTGTAATGAACTCTGTCTTAAGAAGGTATGTGTCAGTGAAAGACTGGGATATTTCTACATCTCCAGTCTCTTTATGCAGCTTAATGCTAATGAAAGGAAACCATTTTTTGCACACAGTGAAAGGGAACAGATGGTGTCACAGTTCTGCTGTGGAATTTAAGCAGAGTGACAACCTATACAGCAGATCACCATCATGGGTGAAACTCATTTTAAGCAATAGCATGGAGCGTTTATTTGTTTTTTATTTACTTATTACTACCCTTTATCTTGAAAAGCTTCTTTCCTTTTTACAATGAAACCTAAGAAAACGGTACGTTAATCGCACCGCCCCGCAGAACCGCAGAAGACACGTGAAGACAAGCATTTTAAATACACTGTGAAGGGACAGCTGAAAACCAGCACCTCATATTGCAAACTGCGGCTTTCCAACCATGTATCTATCCAGACAGCACTCGCTGGTGAGCAAACCAATGAGGGCTTAAAAGACACTGTCAAGCTGAAAATCATTCCTCTGACTGAAATCTGGTCCTTAGTTCTAATTGTGCCTGCAAGGCAGATGATAGGGGGAAAACAGGGCTTTTTTTTTTTTCCCATTCTTAATCATTTTATATTTTACACTTTTGGTTGCTGATATTCTTTGTACAGTTCACCTCACTGTTTCCTTTCTAGGTTCACCTGTTTTCATCCTAGAGAAAAACAGAGGTAAAAGAAAGCAGATAAAAATCATAGTTGAAAATTTACCAAGAAATAAGGAATTCCAAAGGGACCTTCTATCCCATAGATTTGTTGCTGCTGTTGTTGAAATCGTTAGTTGAATTTTTCTGACTGTACTGACAACCGAGTCAGACATATGTTTTCATGTGCTGATCCTACTAGAGACATCAGAATCCCCACAAAGCATCCCCCTCTGGTGAAACACTCCATATGCAACTTGAAGTTTCACAATTTTTACTGTTTTCATTCCTTCAGATTTATCTTCTTTCAGCTTATTTGAAATTCCTGTATAAGTATTTCATAGTGCATACCACTAAAAGCAACAGATGACATGCTCATCCACTCCATAATTCACATTGACAATAGCCAATCTCGGCTCAGCCTGTATCCCACAAGAAAAGGGATTAATCAGGCAGCAACATACTGGGAGAACAACAAAGCTCAGGCCACTGGGTTAGCATTTGGACCCTTCCAAGATAGGTCTGGATCCAGTCCACGCTCTCTGAGACTCTGCATAGCATATGCATGATCAGATTGAGTTAAGTCTTAGATACATCTGTAGACTCAAATAGTCTTATTGGCACATGGCTATTTGCAACTGACTGTGGGGGACAACAGCAATCAACCTGTAAAATGCTGTGAAGCTAAACTGATATATTCAGGTATGTGTTTGCATACATGAGGGGCTCGAGATCTAGGGAAAGCACAGCAATAAAAGCACCATTGTACTAAGTGCTCTGGTCCCCAGTGGGTGAACGTGATCAAGGTACTGTGTTCCCCTAGGTCTGTGAAACAGCAAAGTCTAAAGCTCAGGTCTAAAATTAAAAATACTAGATATAATATTAAAAAAAAAGCTCCACTCTTCAGTGCAGTCAAGGACCAGCTTAACATCCCCCCATTTGGCCAGGATATCTAACTATCTGTATGTATATGTGGGGATAAATTAGCACTTTCTCATGCAACAGAAGGTGCCAGGGCTCTTTCAGAGACCTAGCACCTTCAGTAACAGAATCCACAGGAACCATTAATCCCACAACAGCAAAACATCCCTGACCCCAAAAGTGGCAGTACTTACAGGAACTACTAGGCAAAGATACATTTGGATGGGAGCACTTCAAGCATGGAAAAGTGGCAAAATATTCACAGTGAGTAAATTCTAAGCTAACTCACAGGAGTTCACAAGATGTAACCCGCTGATTAACACGTCTAGCAGGGAGGGACAACATCACCTTCTAATGCTTCCTTTGAGAAGCGAAACACTCAGGTTTTAAGGCATTTACAGGACATCTCCTAAACGTGTCAGGTAAAATCACTACTGTGCTCCAAAGCACCCAGGCTCTTCCTGCCGAGACTCAACAGCTCTTGCACAGCAAGTGCGAAGTGAAGAAGCAGAAAGAGAAGAGATTGTCAGTAAATAGGGTTAATCCCCGCAGGTAATACCCTTTCCGTTAAATTGTGCAGCATTTTCCAGTCTGCAGATTCTCAATCCCATTTAACATCTCTCTCACAGTGCAAGCAGACTCATCTGAGCTCCCATTCTTCCTTCCCCCTCCCTCAAATTCTGCAAGGCTGTTTGTGCAGGCAGCAGCCAGTTAAACTAAAGGCTGCTGGTACTACCCCGGGAAGCTGTAGGGGGGTGGGTGAGCCGCACAAAAGATCTCCACACAAAAGGCCATCCTTTTCATCCTTGTTTCTTCTTCATTTTCTCCAGCTAAGCCATCGATTTACTCCATCAACACTTAAAAAATAGATGCAAACAGGAGGGGTAGGGACTGGGGGAGGATAATACGAGGCAACACCTATTTTAATACAAACAATCAAATTTGGTGGGTGAGAGGATGTGGGGAGCCTTCAGCTCTCATCTTCTCCCTGCTTCCAAATAAGCCGTGTAACCTGTTTTCTCCAGAGCTCAAAAATCCACGCAGCACGCTACTGCTATTTTCCAATTTTTTTATTTTTTTTTTTCCCCCAGGAGATGTAAAGGGCTTGACACCAAAAGGACAGCAAACATCTTCGCATTCCCAGCAAGAACCGCACAGTGTACATAATCATATGAAAAACATGGCTGGCTGGTGCATCGACAGATGCAAACGAGAAATACCAGACTTAGCCTTATTTAGATCACAGCAAAATTAAATGGGGAGGAGAGGGGGAGGAAGGGAAATAATTGTGGCTGTGTAACATGGCTGCACAATTTTCAAAGCCTCACGACTGCCAGCTTGCAGGGAGCAGTGAAAATGTGTGCCTGCTCTAAAGGGAGCTGTTCCTACCACCCCTGCAGCACAGCCCGTTCATTCAGCTCCCCATCCAGCAGGCAGGCACGCTGGCCAGCAAGCACGAAAGGCAGAGAAGAGCTAAAATAGTTTACCTGATCAACGTAACTTCACAGGAGCCGGAGGTAGGGATTCCAGAAGAAATGCAGGCAAGGAAGAAAAATGTATCTGCTCGGATCCTTCTGGCAGTCCACAGTCTCATCTACATGCATCTGAGCAAGCCCTTACCAGCAGCTGCTTCTTTTATCAAGCCCACAGGCACAGCGAATTAGTCCGGTTAGACAGTTCAGTCAATGTGGGCTATTCATGGCGTGGCTGTTGTGCGAGCCCGGCTTCTCCTGTCCCCCTGTCCCCGGGTAGGCACCCGCCCACCTCCACATGGCCCTGGATAAACACGGCTCTCACAGCACCCACGGAGCAAACCACATGATCCTGACGATCAGCGGCGCGGGCAAACGCGCACTGGACCTCTCGCTTCTCCCGAGCCAGGCGCCGAGATCTGGGTAAAAAGGCAAAGCCTAAGAATGGCTTTACTTTAAAGGGAAAAGCCTTCTTTTCCTTTTTTTATTTCTTCCCTTTTTTTTTTTTTTTCCCCCCTCCGTTGTTTATCTTTTTTTTTTTTCCCCGAAGGAGGGGGGAAAAAACCCAAACCAAATGTAAAGATCTGAAGATGGGTAATATCCTGCAAATCAATTAGTTCTGACAATGAAGTGTCACTCTGAAATGAAGTGTCATTCAGACTTCTAATGAGTGCAAAGCATCAGACAGAGATCCTGGATGAAGCCTGATATGGTCCTGGAGAGAGATGCTGACCACAGCCAGTGCATCCCCGGTCTTTACAAAGCCATGGATTTTCAGTTTTGTTCTTTTAAAACAGAAGATATGACAAGCTCATTTTTCTTCCCCTTTCACCACCATGAACCATCTTAAAATATGCATATAGAAATAAACACACACTGAAATAAAGCTCTAATGAGGTGACAGACGGCACGCACTGTCTGCCATCCTTGGGAGCGGGGAGCAAGCCTGGCAAATGCAGCACACAAGAGGCATATGCCTCTTACATGGGGCACATCCCACTCAGGAGCAGGATTCACAAGGTTAAACATGAAGAAGAAACAATATTTATAAAAGCCATTTGATTTTTCTAGCATTGAACAAAGGACTAAGCCCTTGTCTCTTCCCTCCCCTTCTCCCTAGTGTATCTTTAGGACTAACTGCCCATTTTCCTCTTCTCCAACATAGGAAGTACATATGTATATGGAGGGGTGCTATAAATACACGCATACACACACATATATATATATATATCCTATAAACACAGTTTCTCTTGGTTATCTAAACTCTCCCTTCACAAAGTGGCACAGTTAATTGGAAGAGTTCTCCAGACAATCCAGTCAATTGCTGACTGTTGCCTACTTCACATCAGCATTAGCACTTAACTGGGAGTTAGTGTAAGCCATCCACAATAACCAAAGGTAAAGGTATTTAATGCTTAAAAAGCCCCGGCTTTATATAAAAAAAAAATGGGCTAACAGAAACAACATCATGGCATCACATCACTCACTTGTGTACTTGGCTTAAAATTCTAGCTCCTGAAGCCATCACATACAAACTACACAAATACAAAACTCCATGAAACCTTCTTCCTTTTCTAAAAAGGGAAAGTTGCTCAGTGGTTTTATGGCTCTGGAAGAAAAGCTTGAACTTACTCCTGAAATTCCTCAGAGGCTGAGGAAAAGAGATGAGAATAAAAGGTAGAGGAGGAAAAAAAGAATAATAAAGAAAAGAAACAAACCTCCTCATGCTTCCTATGCCATTCCCAGATTCATAGTATTGTAAAGTTGGCGATACCCAAAAGCAGATCAAGATTTAATCAGGACCACTGTCCACATGTGACTGTAGGCAGTAAGAAATATCTCAACAAAGGTAAGACTGAAGTGTGAAAAGCTCTTGTAATGGGTGATAAATTAATTTCAAGCTTGGGGGAAGAAACGAAACACACAAAAAAATGAACTGGAGGGGCAGGGAGAGAGCAAGGCCTTCAGCAATCCTGAAAGGTAAAGCTTTCCCTCTGCCTGCTGGCAATTTCCAGTCTCAGCAATAAGCCGTTATCTTTAATTTGCTCCTGAGTGGGGAGGTTTGGTACTACCCCTGCACTCATCTCTGCTCACTCATTACCTCTCTTGCCTGAAAGGTGAGAGGAAGCAGGAGGCAGGATTGAGGTCACTTCAGGATTGCATTACAGAGTATTTAATAAGCTCGGCACATCACTGTCCCTCATCCCATATGGAAGTATGATCCAGGGGGAAGGGCAGTCTATACTGCCATCAAACCTACAGCTGCTGCTCACATAAATAAGCAAGCTGCCAAGGCAGCACACTGAGGGCAGCACATGGCCAGGCTAAGGTCAAGCACATCCACCCGAGAGCTGTGAGGGACAGCTCAGGTCCTAAGGAGAGGACATGAAGCACTTCCCTTCTGTTTTGTCAAACATGAGCACAATCGACATGACTCTGGGAGAGGTGAAGGATGCTGCACCCCCAGTGCCTCTCCTGGTGATCAGTCAGCACCTCACAGAGTGAGCATCCTCACCTTCCCCCACCTTTTCAGCAAAAGACACTGCTCAGTATCTCAAGAGTGCCTCCAGGTGCTCAGAGCACAGGGGCAAAGCTGGTGAAAATTCAAGCAGGAACAAAAGGTTGAGTACCAGAATGCAAAGGTATGTGGGTGAGGTGTGATAGCCACAGCACAAAGTACAGTTAGCTGAAAACCTATTTTTCAGGCTTATTTCAAATTTAGCCTTGATAAAAGGCCAAACGGTTCTCCCATTTTAGTCAATAGGAGTTTGTCATTTTCCTTGATGGCAGCAGGACGTAGGACATTAGGGAAAAAAGAGTCCCATTCATCACCTTCAATAGGGGAAAATGAATGTCCATTCTTTACTGTCCCTTTTGATTCGTAAAAGACAGCTTAGAGCATTTCTAGGATTTAACTTAATATTTCTTAAAACTAACTTGAAGCAGAATTTATAAGTCATTTCCCCCCCTGCATACCTGATCACTTGTTAAGGAAATGTAATGTAGTTCTCAAAAAGTCCCTTGAGACCTTTCTCTCCAGGATCTCAGAAGCTCTGATACTCACAGTGTCCCTGAAGCATCCCCTCAGACCATGATGGCAGGGCTACCATGGCACAGATAACACAAGTGCCTCTCTGCATTCAATCTCTTGCCCAACCACTAACGCTCACTAGGTAGTCCTGGAGTTGATCAAGACTCTTTAGAAAGTAATGAAGGGAGGAGAAAAGCACAGTGGTAACTTTAAAGCAGCCTGAAAACGTGACTTCAGAAAAAAGAAACAAAAAATAGTTGGAGTCCATATCCACAAGGTTCTGTGTTGCAGGAGGAGGAAAAATCCAACCTCATCCTTTGAAGATGGGTGACAACACAACTCTATTCCAAACTCCTCTCTAATTTGTCGCTTACTTCACTATATTTATTTATTTCAGGCAGGATAGGAGAGGAAGGAAGATGGCAAAAGCCTGATTAATGTAGTACAGACAAATATCTCAAAGAGAGGAAGACCTCGGTTTATTGCTCCATCAGTAAGCTGGTCTTTCACATCCATACTCTTGCTAAACAAGGAATACACACGTGTCCTTGGAGAGCAACTCTTGCTTTTTTCAGGATGCCATACAAAGGTACATGAATGAGGCACAATTCTGAAAGGCAATATTCACTGTCATCTAGAGACTATATTCAACTATGTGCACCGCTTTTTTCTTCACATTCACTAATTTTAGGAACAGATCATCTAATCTGTACTGTATAAACCAGGCTTAAACCTTCAATGAATTAATCTAGTACTGAGCCTAGGCAGATAAGATTACAGAACTATTATCAGCTTAAAAAAACCTCTCAAAACAAAACCAACAAAAAAAATCCAGCCCAAAATGTTTTGTTATCCCTTCTTCCTTTTACATACAATGTCTGGAAGCACGTATTCTAGGGACTTCCCCTGAACAGCAATATTTGTACTGATAAATGGAAATACACCGAATATAGATGTCTAGTTTTGAAAAAGACCAGTATGAAACTTTTGCTTGGACTTCTGGTACACCTGGTTATTTCAAAGTGAATGGTTTGCCTGTTTTGCAAGAGCAGAAGCATGAATATTCTTGAAAACTTCTCGTTTTAAAACTTCTCTATGGATTTGTGTAATAATGCGAATCTTTAAAAGATATCCTCCACACCATAAACCATCACAGTTAAGCAGTTAGGCAGGTTTTAGTTGCTATGTAGTAAACAACACTTTTAATAATCACAAAATAGAAAGAAAATAACCCTCCTACTGAATAAAATTGTCTATTAAAGGAAACAGTGCTTGCTGTGCCGAACCGGAGAAGTGTTTCACCCAAGTGGTCAATGACTAATATTTAAGCAGTATACAACCCACAAGCAAATTATGAGATGCTATATTTACCTGTACCCTGAAAATCCCTTTCTTACCCTTACAAGACACACAGCCCCCTGAAGAGGAAGAGTATTCCCCTAGATCACCACACAGACAGCATTTAGCTTCGAAGTTTACCAATATAAGTAGAATCAATGATGCTAAAATGATCTTTTACAGTTTCATCACAGTGTTTATTGCTGTAGACCAGACTGCGGAGATCCTCTGCAAAGTATCATTTCAGGTTTATTTTCCTGCCACCGAGTGTCACTTTTTCTCACATTAGGAATGAGCAAAAAACCTACTGATCAGTTTTCCAGTGCTTAATAGATTCTGGCACAACCTGGCCTCTGCTATAAACAAATAGCCTCAGCACATGAAACCCCTGAAGACTGATTAAAAGTAAGCCTGATTTCATCTGCACTGGTTGCGTGCAGCCATTAACATTGTTAACACACAACCTTTTGTTCTGCGTAGCTGGAGGGCAGCTCACATTGCACTCAGCTGAGGCACCTCTGAAGGTATGCTCGCTGCCAGTGACATGTATGATTATGTTAATGGTGCTTAACACATCTTTAACATAAGGAAAACTGACATCAGTAATATAGAAATTGATACTTGGATGTAAAGTGATGCCAGGAAGTTCAGAGGTGGAAGTGGCCTTGCTGTCAACGCAGTCATGCAGATTTATACAAATGCAAGGGAAAGCATCTGGGCTGAGATGGTCACAGGTGATGAACCATAAGTAACCCATAAGGGTTTCCCTTCAGAAGAGCCAAGTTCTAGGCATGGCAATGCTGGTTTTGGACAGAAGAAGATGGAAACACTGGAAATGTTCAGGAGAGCACGAGAACAAAGGGGCACTGAGCCAAGAGACCATTCCCTGGAGTCCTGGAGACCCCAGGGGAACACCTACAAATGCCTGTGGCAGGAGCAAGGCTTGTATTTTCATAGAATCATAGAATAGTTTCAGCTGGAAGAGACCTTCAAGATCATCAAGTCCAACCTTACTCCTAGCCCTATCAAAAATCACTAAACCATGTCCCTAAGCACAACATATAACTGGCTCTTAAACACCTCCAGGGATGGTGACTGCACCACCTCCCTGGGCAGGCCATTCCAATGCCTGACAACCCTTTCTGGAAATGCTTCCTAATATCCAGCCTGAATATTCCTGTGCCTTACATCATTTTCCTAGCATTGATTTGGTATTCTAGGCTCAGAAAATTATGTCTGGCTTTATGGTCTGGCAGGACAGGGGTACATGTGCACCACCCACACTAACAACCCAGCGCTTGGCTGCTTCCTGCCCAGGGAGCTGTACAGATTTACCGCACCTGCAATTCCAGTCCTTGCCATTTCTTTACTGGCCTAAGAAAAGGATAATTTAAAATCAAAATTAGGTGATGCAAGCTCTAGGGGAAACCCTTCAGACAAAACGATCAGACTACAATTTTTCCTGCAATACTGAAACACTAAATTCTAAGTTTGACATGGTTAGAAAGAGATAAGCTGACACACAGAGGAGGAATACAAAGCTGTCCTCAGTCCACCCCGTCTTCATGTCTTCTTTCAAAATAAACAAACAGAAGAATAAACCGAACATTTTAGAAAGCAACAGCCACAATTCATACCATTACACACGAGAAGCCCCTGCATGCACGGACCCGTGGGAATGCTGCCTTTCTCACATCTGCTCCTCCTAACACTAAGCTGTTAACGTGAGCCAGGCCCAGAGATGCAGCCAATTGACATTAAAGGATCCACTTGATGCAATTTATTCCATTTTCAACTATTTCATTTTAATGACCACCGCAAAGTCGTGCCGTAGGAGACTAGAGTTAAACCTAAACCGCTGCAATTCAGATCACAGCTTCCATTTTGCCAAGATGAGCTGTCCATTCAGACCAGCTCTAAAAATCTCATAAATTTTAGACTAACATGATGCTTCTCAGAAGTAAAGGGCATCTGGCAGCAATCTACCCTTCTGCACAGAGCTCAATCAATACCAACAAAAATAAAAACAACCCCTTGCAATCCTGGTGATCCAGTTGCAGCATACTCTGCCCTTTCAGACCTATGTGATCACAAGCCCCGGGAGCTTGGCTCATTGCTGCAAGGTGAGAGCCAACTCTCTTTCCATAAACACTGCAGCCTTGCAAGCTGTGCTCCTGAAAGCCACATGAGTTTCCCCAGCCAGGGAGAATATCTCCTTCTCAGCAGGGTTTTGAGAACCTTCACACATGAGCGATGATACTTCCCTGAGCACAGATGAATCAGGGAGCTAGTTTGCTTTCCCAGCTCCCCCACCGCTCCCCTCTGCAGCTCCTTGTTTCCAGCTGATGCCTACAATTTCACACCTTGCCCACAAGGTCCACATAGAGGCAATGGTTTCCAATGCAGGTTTATGCATTGCCTTGGTACAATGCAACCTGACTTTTAATGTGGCGCTGCCAACAACTAAGTTTTGCAAGCCTGTGAAGCATGTGCGGAAGGACACGTGCCATAAGACACAACCCATCGGCAGCTCAGAGGCATGGTGTGTCCCACTGCCCTTTGTGCCATAGAGCCAGCCCAAGCCTGCCCATGCCCCCCAGCAGACGTGCCAGCCTCTGCAGCCAGTGCCCCTGCTAACTCCCCTCTCCTTGCTGGGGATTTGCATTAGTCCTGGCATCTGTGCCCACCCAAGCCCAGTGGCCATCATACATGGCAATTCAGCACATTAAAACTGCTCAGGAGTTGCAAATTGCTCAGAGGCGCAGGCTGGCCACCCACCCTGCACTGCCACAGACTGATGCATGACCCACCTGCAACTGACTCTTTTAATTCTGCCTTAACAAAATATTCTGTGACAGAAGCTATTCTTATTAATCGAAACACAGGAGAGATCAGGCTGAGGATTAGAAACCACATCTCTAAGTTGTGTTAGTTAGGAACAAGCAATACGCATTTATTCTTTCTTTTATTGTTCTAAACTAAAGGTAATTTTCCTCAGTTCTGCTAACAAACATCAAGCACTAAATAGCTCATTCTTTTTGTTTACACTTTGGTGAAATAGTAAGTAAAGCCCTTAAATAGAGTATGGACTCTTTAGAATTCAATACACTTCATGCAAGTACCTAACATTCCTACTTATTAGAAGAAGACAAGCACAAATGGACACAGAGGAAGGGAACTAACTTCCCTAAAAAACAAGCAGCCAAGTAAGGGGAGCACTGAGATTTGGACCTGTGGCTCCTGAACGTTCACTATGCTGTGAGCTGGGATGGCAACTCTGCTAGGAAGTCTCAGCCATGCTCTCCAGATCAGTGACCCCAGGAGCTGAGGAGAATGCACAAGTGAGATGGGGACGTGGGGCATGCATGCATGGCCCACTGCTTATAATGAGGGTTGAATCAGCCTCATATCTCCCCCCACACCTAGAAATTCTCTGCTTGAATACAAATGCATCCCAGCTTCGCTGCAAAAAACTGCAATGATTAATGCCTCAGAGCAGCCTATTAAAGGCTATTAAATTGTACCCAAAGACAGAAATGAATTGACTTTGAATTTTACTTAAAAGTTAACAAACCAGCTGTGCACTTTTCAAAAAAAATCATCTCCCTATCAGGCACTAAACCAATTCCACTCCCCCCCGCCAAAAAAAACAAACAACTCACCCCAACACACCACCGTACTTTGTATCAACAGCTGTACCCAAGATGGTTGCTTACAAGTGAGAACAAGAGAAGAAAAGGCTGGTGGCTGTATGCATGTCCAGCCAGATTAGAACACCAGCAAGTGTCCCAAGAAAGTCAGGGGACAATAACATCAGCCATTTGTCAAGAGGAACATGTGATCGGTTCAAACAAATGTGATGTTTCAAGAGATGGAAAAGATGACAGTTTCTGGCACCAAAGCCAGATTCTTTCCATCAAGAGCAGCCTCTGCCTTTGTCTCTCCTCTGGTACAGTTACAGGTCTGCAGCCAGTTGCACAGAACAGCTGAGGAAGCGAGTACAGAGCAGTAAGTGCCTGGGGTAGGATGTTTTATAGCCAAATTACAGACTGGGTCCACTTTCTGGAAGATGCTGTACTAACAAAGAATAATGAGACTGATTCCTGCTCCAAGGCACCTACAGTTAAGTAATAACGATCCTTCACCCTGACCCATTCTGATACGCTGTTGTCAGTCATTAGAGTTGGGAAAACCTGTATTTGATGCATGCAATAACTCACCCAACTGTCATGAATTACACAGCAAGGTTTGTCTCACTGGGAATGAACCAGCAGAGTGCTATGGGCTTCTCAGCAGAGAGAAAAGAGCTCACACTTCTGCAATGGTGGCAAAATAAACCTCCTGCCACTTTGCAAATGTGATCATATTAGGCCAGATCTATGCCCATAGTATAGAATTTTGGGTCAGATTTAAAAACAGTTACATAGCATTCACATTTAAAAACAAAACTCTAATAAGCCCTGAATAAGCCTGAACACCAAAGATCCAGCAATGAACCCAAAGAAGTCCACACAATGTTTTATATCCAAATGCTCTGGTCTTTTAATGCACGATAATAGGGAAGTAAAATATATATCAAAGCATGAAACTAGTAAGCATCTAACTGAGAAAAAGAAACACAGTAAAGTAAATTACAGTCATAAATCCCCCTCAAACACAGAAAAAAATAGTATTTAGAATTTTAAGTATAATCAGTGCAAATAAAGGTAAATTATTTATCTCAGCGTGATTTTTAAGCTGACTCAACATCCTTCTGTAATTATGCGCCTGCTTAAAATTGAAATGTCTTCATGCTTGAGTGGAAAGCCAGATGAAACACAGCGTGAGCACCTCCGTGCGTGATGACTCTGGTGTGGCAGCTCTCTCCTTGGCCTGCTGGGGATTTGGGGGATTGCGCGTCACCTTTCTGTGCCTCAGTTGCCTTTTCAGACAACCACCACTTTGTGGACTTCATTTGGTATTGAGCTCATCCGGAAAACCACAATCTACTGGTGGAAAGCACCAACGCGGTTTGTTATTCATGTTTCCCTTCTTCCTCCAAGTAAACCATTACACGGCAAAAAGAGCTGTTTTCACACCTGTAAAAGCAGCTCTCTCATGGCACTTGTCTCATCAGAACAAAGATGAAACCACAAAGAACCAACGCACAGAAGAAAACCTGCAAGAAGGATGGGTGGGAAAACAGTTGCCCCCTTCCCATCCCCATGGCCACTCCAAGGGACAGGCAGCCCAAGCTGACCTCACTCCACAGATAATCGTACCATTTTCAGAGGCCTCAGGGGTGTAGGTATCCAGCTATTAGTACGTGAACTCATAGGCTTTACTGACAGTCTCAGACTTAGTTAACTGCATCTTTTTGAAATATGGAAACGTGTGGGAAGAAGCAGTGAGAACTTTTAAAAATTGCAGTACTTTGATCCTAATTAACAGAGTTGACTACAAGCAAAATATGTAGAGCTAATTTTCACAATATTTTTTGCACCATTCCTAGACACAGCCTTTTTCCTGGCACTGTTTAAAATTAATGAAGTAAATATGTTTGCATATTTATCTTTTCATTACATGGAAACAACAACAAGGAAAACAGATTGAACTGATAGCAGAATTCTTCCACTCCAAAGCAGTCTGGATGTGGCTTTTTTGTTTCAGTTCATACAATGCAACCCAAATCAAACAAGCAATGCAAGTTCATTGGCCATGTAAGTAATCAGTTTTATCCAACAGAGCTACTACAAAGTAACTGTTGTAGGAACCAACCCAGTCATTTTATTTTCGTTTCTATGGAGAGATACTGAAACAGTATCCTTCCTTAAGTCTAAAAACCAAACCATTTGCCAGTTGCTCCACACCAGTAACAATAAATATACAGCAAGTCCGATGCGACTATGTGGCTAATAGACTCAGTCAATGGAAAAATGTGAAAGGACATAGAGACACAGGTTCATTAGGACTCTTGTACTAATTCCCAAAGAGATTTTTTTTTCATTTTTTTGAAACTTAGCCCAGAATCTGCAAACAGAAGTACCTGAGATGTCAGCAGTGCCTATACCACCTTGCAAACCATAGTCTGCTCAGGTTTTTACATATATGGGGTGGGAGAGGCAGAGGAACCATCCTGCAGGACTGATGACTTCATGCAGAGGAGGATAGCCAGCTTGCACAAGTCCTGCTCAAAGCTGAAGGTAGGTCCCAGGATCAGACAGGTCCCAAAGTTGGGGAAAATGAGATGTATGTGATTAATATGGTTGAGTGGTTTTGAGAGGGCTAAGAATAAAGTTGGACTTCATAATCTTGAAGGTCTCTTCCAGACAAAACTATTCTATGATTCTAATATGTGTGCAGATAAAGCAAGAACAGGAGCTTGGCCTTGCAAGGATGCTAAACAGAGGCAGAAGGTGAAGGACCTTCCTTTGGGTTTGAAAACTGCCACCTTGCTCCCAAGTCTGATCAGGCTCTACATCCCCCCTGACCAGGAAGATCCTACTCATTTCCACAGCACACGGAGGGAGGAAATCCTTCCTCTCCTCAAGTCCCTTCAATTTATATGTACACCATAAAATAGCCATTACACTGCTGGCTTGGCATCCTTTTGTCCTGGGAGACAGGGTGAGAGAAGATTGCATCTGGCATCAGAAGTCACCTCTTCTTATCCAGTTTTACCTTAATTATCATGGATACAATAATTCAGTAAAAAATGAGATTTCCCCCCCCCCGCAAGGGTCACAAAGGCTAAATAAATTTGATGGATTTTGTGCTACTCAATGATTCCCAGTTATGCCTTGATTATTATATCGATTGCCCCTACAAATGCTGAGTACCCATGATTGAGGCGATAATTAAAAAGGCAAGTCGTACTTGACAGTTGTTCCTCTATTATTACAGAGCTGTAGGTCTTGGACTAGGCTGTTCACAGCATCGACTACATGTGCACAAACACAAAACCCTATGGAAACTCAGATTTCAGAAGCTGGAGAAAAAATAAAGAGAAAAGAACTATTATCCCCTCTCCATCACCACATACTAGAGAATTAACTAGTATGCAGAGTTCTTAGGTTTTGGTCTACCTGGAAGAAAAGAACAGAGGACACTTTCAACCCTGATGATGGCATTGCAACCATGAAATTTTGCTATTTTCACGTCTGTGATGCTCTAGAAGAGATCTGGCTTTTGTGAAACTTCATCTGCTATAGAGATTTCATTACAGCTTTGGCACGAGGAGATGTAACTATATATAGACAGACCATTTCTTACTTCCCTCCTAAATGGCACCATGCAGATGACAACTATACCATCATGCACTGAAGACAAAAAAAAAAAACCCTAACAAAACCCCTTCTATACTTCTCAGTTTGATTCTGGCCCATCAGTTAGGAAATCTGGTCTTTTTTAACAATGTAGTTTTTCTTTTTCAGAACAGGAATGAGCAAGATCATTTAAGTGACACTGTGGTAAATGGTGTGGTAACTGCAAAGTCCTTTGTTAATTTCTTGCCACAGAAGTCTAGGAAATAGCACTGGATCTCAAAAGTAAATGTTGTCTATGTGCATAAAAGGGTTTGCTCTTTGAACTTCACTGAGATGACACACTCATTACTGTATGAAAGTGTGAGCATTTTCTTATATTTTGCAACAATTGTCAAGCAAGTCAAAGCTTTATTTGATTTTCATTCGCATGTGAAGACAAGCTTTAGTGCTCTAGTGGAATAGACAGTGTCAGAAGGGTTTTAAATTGTAATGCTATCACTTTAACATCTTTAAGGCACCACTTAGAAGATAAACGCATCTGCCTATAATGACTAAATGACACAGTAATGGAGAAGAGCTCAAGATTTTCTTATGGCAATAAAAGTGAATACCTCACCCAGAGAAAGAAAAGCAGAGAGCTCTGTACTTCCTAGAAACACTTTCAAGAATCCTTCAAAACAATGGCAGAATAAATACATATGTTACATCTATACACACACACACACACACACTCAGACCGAACCAGGACTGGTGTAGGTCTAGATTTCTGACAGCAGCTATCACTTCAGAGAGCCAAGATAAAAAGAAAAAAAAAAAAGAAAAAAATCACAACACTCAGCAGAATACTTGATACAAGAACACAATTTCAGGAAGGAATTGGCAGTTGATGGTTCTAGGCTTGTTGAGAGCCATTGGCCAATGCTAGCCCTCCATCAATTTCCAAAAATATTTAAGCAATATGGCATAAGTATTGCATATATGGTGTGTAGAAAAAGCCCTGTCAGCCAAAAGCCCTCAAAGAGTAACATGGGAAAAAAAATAAATCTGCTGTGTTCACTAATCCTCTGTGAAGCACCCCTGACTCTATACAATCTAGTGAGCCTACATATTTTATTCTCTCCTATATATCCATAAAGTATTGAACAAAGTTGCTCCACTCTTCCACAAACATGAATGGCATAACTCTAAAGAAAAGATTTTGTGGATGCATAACCACAGGGATCTACATATTTCCCCGGCTGCTGAATTTGTGAAATTATTGTCATTAGAAATATTGCTTATTGCAATCCTATGGGATATAACAAACACAGGATAAAATGTACGTCAAGGCATGACTTGCAACTGAAAACCCATCAAAAAGGAATGGAAACATTCCAGCAAAGCTAAATGAAATAGCATGGCTCTCTCAGCCAGCAGGTGAACCAAAAGAGTGTGCTTTACATCTGGTGGCAAGCAAAAATGTGCTCGGTGAGCTACAACCCCCAAAGTACTCTGCAGAATATTGATACCAGGTAAGCCAGAAAGTAACTACAGCTGGACTACTGGGAGAATATAAAAAGAAACAGTGTTCTTTCAGGATAGCAATCCCAATATAGATTGCTTAAACTTTTCTTTGTCCTTTAATTAGATTCTTCATTTGTTTGCATTATTCTGTTCAAATTCATTGCAATAGCTGATCACTTAGTCAATACTTTCCAAAACCAGAATTCTATTTTGCACGCACACTGATGCCAAACACATTTCTCCATTATAAAAATAACAGTTGCAATCCTTCCTTCCCAACTGAGTGCTAGAACATAAATATGCCCATTTAATGAGAATGCAGGACTGTGAATGTTTATTAAAAGCACACAAGACATCAAACCACCAGCAGAAGCCAAAATATACGTTATGATTTTGGTCTTGTCAATGCTTGCATGCTCAAATAAGTAGGAGAATTCATACTTTCCATTATTCCTACTTAAAAAATGTCACAATCCTATTTTTCCATTTGAAAACAATCATACACATTTTCCATAAAAGATTCAGTTATATTTTATATTACAGGAAAGGAAATTGCTTTGATATTGTCATGTCAGGTCATGTTTAGCAACATTTTCAGACACAAAAGCACCACCTTAAACCAAACAAAATTTTTTTGGGGAAAAAACCCCTATCCATATATCTTGTGAAACGTCTGTAGCTCTGGGGGACTGGAAATGTTCTTAAACTCTTGAGTGCCACAGGGGGCCAGTCACTACTGTTGTTCCCTTGCTCTGAGAACAAGACTGCTGTCTCTGACATGGATGTTGACCATGCTACAATTACAATATGGACTTTCTGGCTTTTGCACTCTCCACTGCAGACATTTCAGAAGGTACTGCCAAGGCAAAGCTGGGGCATAGATGCTTGGTGTTACTCGCAGTGAGCTTTACGATACCCACTGATTTTCATACTAGTATCTTTACTTATACATTTAACTTAAAAGATGACAACATCTACCTATTTTTCATTTCTGGCTCCGAGACAGTATCTTGGTTTGGAGATAAGAAATCCTTGTAGGTGTCTGAGTTTTCTAGGGGAGAGGGAAGAAGAGAATAGTGGTGCTTTTCTTCAAAATTTCTTAAAAATGATCTGATGCTATCAAATGTTACCGGTATCTCAACATTTATGGGTCGCTACATTTTATGAAACAAAGCAGATGTGTTGAATTAATGATGGGAATGGACAACAAGATGAATTTATCCCAGTAGGACAGCTGATAAAACCTGCAAATATTAGGTTTTGGTGATGGAAAGCGTTTGCTGATAAAAGGCTTCAAGGACAGGCAGCAAACTTCTGCTTGAATTCATCGCAAATTGGGATTTTCAGACCCAGTGGATGTTGGCCTCTGACCTGAAACTAATGGTAAAACTCCCCTTTCCATTGAATGGAGGAGAATCAGCACACGAAGTATAGCTCAAAATTATAATTCTTAGCTTAAAGTTAAATAACAAAATGATGGTTCTTTCTAAAACCTAAATTTAGCATCACTGCAAGGGCATAAATTGTAGCGAGTGCAGCTGCTACAGGAAGTTCTCAAGTTTGACTATTCAGAAGGTCACAGGTACTGGGAAAATGCCACTTCCACATTTTTCTTCAAGAAACACAAGGTCAAAAATTAACAGTTAAGATGCAGCGAAATGCATGTCTCCCTTTATGTCACCCCTCTCTTGTGCTTGCATGCTCCCCAACTGTGATTCTGAAAAGCCCTTGCTCCGTGCCAATACAATCCATTATATCAGCACAATTAAACTTAACGGTATCATAAAGTCAGTGAGCATCTGGAAGTATTGATAAGGTTTCAGTTTATGGACACTTTGGTTAGGGAATTGCTGTTTTCTTTTACATAATGATGCAGCTATTATGGATTTGGGAAGGCTGGGCTTGGGGGCTTTTTTCCCTGCTTTCAGTTTTAACAGTTTGCTGTACCTTCAGTCAAACATATATGCAAGATCAGTGGTATTGAATTTCTTCCAGTTTTCATCTTGAAATATGGTATATATATAAAGAAGTTTTCTCATCGGTTCAACAGCTTGTCTTATCCTGATGCACTGGAATAAAGAGACAGCTCACTTTGGCCATATGTTTCAGTTGTTCCTCTCACTCCCCCGCTGTCTTTCCACACGTACCATGACCGTGGACAACCTCTCCTTAAGTGGGCAAACAAATGGTTTAACTCAGATTTGCACAGTGTTTGCTGACTTGTGTGGGCTCCAGGATCCAACTCAGCTTTATAATTTCAGGCAAACATATTTCTGACAAACATTTTGGTAATTAGAGCAGCTCGATTTTATTAGACTGACGACAGATTAAAGGCCAGGATCCCAACTAACAGAAATTGGTGTTGTTACCCTGAAATCCATGGTGCTATGCTGATCTAGGTCAGCTGCAAGCATAGCCCCAAGTCTTTTACATTGTTTTGTGCCCCTTACATAATAAGATTTTTAAAAATAAATGTTTTCAAGCCTGCGTGTGTGGCCCATAACCTACTTGCCCAGTGTAGGGTTCAACGACATTCTTGCATTCAGTTTCTACTTCAAATTCACTGCCCCATCAAATGGTTTAAATTCATAAAGAACATCATAACTGATTTTCAACTTATGAGGAGCCTTTTCATCCCCCTACAATGAAAAGAAAGGGGGGGGGGGGGAAGTATTATCTTTTGGGATCTCTGTAGGTGCCAATCTGTGGATAGTCTGTCTCTCATATTCATCTGAAGCTGTTTGGTATGTGTCGTCTTTACGTATTGCACCCCAATGATGTGAGCTACCTATAGTTCAAACTGGTGCCAATTTCTCTTTATGAAAAACCCAGAACTGACAAGTTCAGATCTAAGATCCATTAGCACAAGCCTTGTTTAAGCAGCATCCTGACACAGGCATTCTCGAAGACCAAAAGCCCAGACATGTGGATTCTCAAAACAGCATGACCACAGTAGACAAACATCATGCTTAATGCTGGGGACGATCCTTAATTAAAGAGGAGCCACAGCTACAAAAGCTGTTCTATACTAGGTCTTGTGGCTCCTTGATTAGCCTTTATTAGCCCTTCTTCAACAGGGAACAGGACCCATGCACCAAACCTCACTCTCTATATAGTGAGATGCCTGCTATGTGTCAGATAGTCCAGAGACTGCCCTGAGTTACCCCCCAGGAGCAGGTGACCTCGATGCGCGGCACTGAGTGCAAAGAAGGACTTTTACGTCAAGTTGGTCCATGCCTGTTATTATAACCATGGGCATTAGCAAATCTCATCAAGCGCCTATCTGACCTCATACCAGAGGTGAGCTGCATTTGTTTTGATCAGGGAAAGAAAAGAGGATAAAAATCCATTAAAATGAACCAACTATAAGAGGCAATTGAGACTACCCCATTTATTTAAAGTAGATATTATATCTCAAAACATTTCAAGAACTTTCTGATGTTTGGACTATTTTTAAAGACTTCCAGTCAGTCACAGATGAACCTCAAGACATTCAGTGGCTTGATATAAATAAATATGCTTATCCAAACCTGGGACCTGCCATAAAAAAGCTGCAGTGATTTACACCAGCTGAGGAGGTTAACCTATGAGACAGGCCTCCCTTCTGAGACAGAAGGGGTTTTTGCTGTTACAACTCAAGTTTAGAACACTCCGAAAGAAAGAATCTTTTCCACAAGAAAACACAACTATTACAAGGCTGATCTCTCAAGACATGCAAAGAATGTTTCACCCAGTAATTCCATCATCACGGTTAGAACTGCAACAACACAGTACCTTTTTAAGATTACATTTAAAGCATTTAGATGTCTCCAAGATTGGAAGAATGCAACTCATCCCTTCAGAAGTTTGTTCAGGACATATTTCATATGTAGTAAAGCAACAAAACAAACCCAAGGTACTTTTCCAGTTCAAGAGGCATCTTTGTTCTTTTAAATCTCTAGCCAGTGTTATGCAAATTCCTCATTTACAAGGGTGAGGTATTTCCAGACCGAAGATAAATACTTCCTATCAAAATTGGTAACACCACAAACAAAGTCCGACAAATGATCATGCATTACAAACAAACTGATTGATTATCCCCCAAGTCAGAGGATGCTCATCTCCTGCAACAATTCAGGAAATTTGGTATCAAGTAGCCTGAGCCAAACTATAACATTGGTGAGTGGCCACTACACACCAGCACTAGAACTGAAGAGCCTTCACCTCCTCCCTCCAAAAGCATCATCTACAGCCCCACTAGAGCAATGAAGCCTCAGTCCAATGCTCACCTGAAATCAATGGCACCAGGTCAAATCCAAGAGCCCTGTCTCTGCTATACCCACAGAACACAACTGTTCTCTCTGAAACACCAAAACCACACATCAGAAGGGAATTAAGACAATTTATAGTTGGAAAACTTGTACCTGGAATGCATCATGGCTGTAAAGGCAACATTCTCCCCTCAGTTCTCCACACAAAGACGTTTGTAAGAACACCAAAAAATACGGAGTGCTAAAACTGCAGGTTTTTTTCATTCCAAAACAAGTTTGCACAAGCCCTCCATAGCTACTCCATTTTCCAATATCTCTTGCCCAATAAAAGACGGTTTTTAAAGACCAAAAAGACACCTGTCTGCATTAAAAATTAACTACCTGTAAAATGACATTTTTTTAAAATTAAGTATTTTTTTGGCAGAAGTAAGTTCCCGTTTGGCCGCAGTTCTGTAACTTGCAAATGTTTTAACTGATTGGGGTCATATTTAGTTGAGCATTTTCATTTGGGCTTAAAAATAAATAGCACAGATTTCACAGAAACTTCTGAACAGTCCCACAGCAAAAGAATTTTGAAAACTTTGGCAACTAGTAAGCCTACCAAGTTTTGTTTTGGTTTGATTGTTTCTTTTTTTTGTTGTTGTTGTTGTTTAATTTTTATTCTGTATTATAAAAAGAGAGCTTTAGGATCATTTAAATCATTATCATGTGGGCTGACCATACGAATAGTAGCTGAGCTGTATATTGCAGTGCATTAGTTTTTTCCAGCTGGGTGATGGACAGAGCTGTTTGCCATTTGATCCAGCCACATCTGATACCACCCAGAAAAAAATGAATGGTGAGCATGAACAACTTGGCACAATGCATCGGAAAGCAGACTTTTCCCCCAAAATACTTCGCTTTTATTGATTTTGAGACTGAAAAAATCGACTTCCACAGCTTTTTCTTTGTGATCTGGATGATCCCATCACATTGTCAGTGTCATGAGTTTACCAGTCTCATTTTCCAAAAGCCAGCACACAGGTAGGTTTTAGCTACCTAAGATTAAGGTCTGAATACTGATAACACACTGTGGTGTTCTGATCAAGATTTACACCTTGGAGTTTGAAGTTTGCTACAAAAATTATGCATTTGTCAGTTTTCATTGCATTTTTTGAGATTTTCAATGAATAAGTCAAATTCATCAAACTTTCCAGCGTTCTGGTGATCAGCAAGTCCATGTGCTCAGCAAGGCCAAGTGCACATGAACAGACAAATGGGGCATTATTTTTTCCTCTTCTTTTTAACATCAAAATTACAATCTTGACCCAATGCAGTATCATTTTTGCTTCCTATTTTCCAGCTAAACCATTAGACTATCTAATACGGCATGTTATTTAGGAAAGCCAATTTAGGTGATGATTAGCTACTGAATCTATTGTAAAAACATAAAAAGCACATAGGCATGATTTAAATGTGAAGTCCCATTTTAGTATTAAACCACTCAGCTTCCATTTGACAGTACAATATTCAGAGACACAAATTAGCCTTTATCTATAATTATATGCATGCACTTACAAAAAAATAAATATTTTGAAAGATATTTTCTGGGAAAACAATCTTTGAGACAAAACAATGAGGCATTCATATCAGCCTTGTTCAAAGTAGGTAAAAATGGTATTTTGAGGTATAGTTCCCAGGCAAACTGCACGTAACACAGCTGCTTCAGAATTTGCAGGCTTCTTTTTTTGCAAGAGCTCTCATTTCTTTCATCTCAGGAAACAGACAAGCATTTGAACTTAATGACCATGAAAATGATGTGGCCAGAAGCGTATACGCCACTAAGAACTCGATGTTACATTGCCTAAGCAACTCTGAGTCCCAAAGACAGTAAAGTGGCACTCGCAAGCACCACTGGCTTTACTTCATTTTATTTTTGACCAGCCTCTCTTTTGTTTCAATTTCCTCCTCTTTTTTTTTTTTTGTGTATACATTTCTAATGGTACAGAAAACTTCTGTGCAGCCTCAACACAGGCCTGGCTTTGGTATGAGAACACAGAGCACAACTGTCTTTTTTAATTTTAGCTTTAACAATGGAAGTCAGATTTCCAAAGCTCCATCTACAACACAATATTTTGCCAAGTGAATTTTTTTTTCCCCTTCCTTCTAAAGGCAGCACCATAAAAGCTGCACTTTAATAATTACATAGTGCTTTTCATCCACTGATCCCAAAGAGCTTTAAAAAAAGGAGCATATCATTAGCTTCAACTTATAATGGGAGAAAATAAGGCAGAGAGGGATGAATTCTCACCATTATTGGTATTTCAGGGAGGCCAGAGGAACTCTAATGGAACTAGGACCTTACAGTACCATGCCTTCTACACGATGACGAATAATGGATAGCTTTGCCCCAAAGAGCAGTCAATAAGCCTGCAGCTCCACAACAGCACAAGCAAATCCAAGCCCCAGGCCCTCTCCCACCACCTGGCTGTTCAGTTTTGCTCCCTTCCCTGTGACAGCTGAGGCATTCCAGAAAAACAAAAAACAAACAAAAAGCAGTTAGTTGGAGCTGCATCCGTTTCAGCAGTGGCTATGAGTGCCCTGTGTGGGACAAGAGGAAGAGCCCAGCCCCACTCACACAACCAGCTCCCAGCACCCTGCGCACCCACTAGGCACCTCCACCACCATCCGACCAGGTTTTGTAGGCTGGCTTGATACCTTGTGTCCCCTCCCACTGCCCAGGGGTCACAGCTGCCTTGCTGGTCATCACAGCCTAATGCACTGGAAACTCAATAGGTCTATGAGAGAATGGACTGATGGGAGCTGGGCAAAAACCTGCTCTAAGTGTAGTGCTGCCTTTCTTCTCCTTCACCCCTCCTGTCCTTTGAGGAAGATAACAGATCAGCAATTAAAGCAACCAAGCAGTGCCTGTGAAGTAGGCACCGTCTATACATAACTTGCCATGGTCATTGTTACCTTCTGTCAGCTGCAGAATGCCGAAAAAGTTAAACTGATAAATTTAATATCAGGTGGCATTTAAGCTGCTGACAGTCTATTAAGCCCACCGTGCTGTAGGATGCTGGCACTTAATTACCGAGATGGTATCGGACCTCACAGTCAGCGTCGTGCGGTACGTATTGGCTCGCAAGCAGAGCCCAACAAACCTTCTTTAATAAAACCTTAAGCTAGAGACGCTTTGAATGCAGGAGCTGTTTAGTACTACTGCTACTCAAAGTTTGGGCAGTCTGCAGGCTGTGCCAAACAGCAGCAGAGACCAAAGGAGCAGCCACACCAGCTCCTACAGCAGTTTTTTTTATAAAGTAGGACTATTCCTTAATGTTGCTTCACATAACATTCTGACATTTATCTTCTCCACCCATACTCCCCAACCCATTCTTGAAACACGGCTGACATCTAACAAAACAGCTCTTCAGGGGGCAAAAATAATTCTCAGGATTGAGATAAACAGCGGCGGGATATGCAAAAGATCTATCACTGCACCCAGCTGGAACACTCTCCTATTAACAGAGCTTGCAGTATTCTTAGGACGGGTCATTTTCTCAAACCACCCTTTTCTGGGAGATAGATAAGCCTGCAGCACGCAGAGATGAAGATGGCCTGTAGCAAAGACAGGAAGCTCCCAGAGAATACACAGCTAGGAGATATCCATCAGCCTGCTGGGCCATCACAAAACCGTGGTCCAGACCACCAGCTCCCACGGCATGCTGCCAACTCTCACCGCCACAAGTCGCAATACATAAAGGAGGGATTTGGCAAACTCAACTGGTACAAATCACAGAACCTGAACCGGCAGTGTCTGAGCGCTTGTTTCTTATTGCCTAGACTCATCGAAATAAAACCAAACATAGTCAAAGAGGGAAAAGGCGTATGAGTCAAAGGAGAAAAACCAGAAGGTTTTAACCCAATCATGCTTTCTATTTCAGTGAGAAGGACAGACCACAGGTTCTTGAAGTACACTGAAGACTCTCTGTAGGAAAAGGTTCAAGTACCAAAGGGATGGTCAGCAATATAAAATAACTACATTAAAAAAAAAAAAAAAAAGAGTAGTGTCAGGCTCATCTAAATGTGTATTTGCAAAACACATTTAAAATAAGAAACTCCTGAGGGAAAGCTATCAAAAACTAAAGTAATTAGATATGAGGTCAGGAAAGACATCAAAGGAGTTTACGTTTTCTTCCACTCCACCCAAGAATATCCAAGGAATACAGATTCAAAGCCCAAGGCACAAGTACAATTGTTTGTTCAGGTGCTGGTCACATCCCCATTACTTCTATTGCCATAACAATATTGCAAACCTCGAGTAGCACCAGCAAGGGCAGCTGTCAACTGCCCTACGGCAAACAGAAATATTTGTTTTTAAATCTCTTCTCAGGTTATAGACAGATGACCAAAAGAAATCAAGTTACCACCGGCTATGCAATAGCATTGAAGCACCCTGATACTCAAGCAGAGCATAAACTTTTAAGTAGGAAAAGTTTAAGATTTTGATCAAACTCATTTCCTTTTGCACTTGCCCAGGGCAGAAGGTGCATACCTGGCTAGATACAGCAGCTTGGCTGATGAGCAGAAGCTCATTAAACCATGCCAGCCCAAGCAACTGTGCTGTGCAATGATACCTTCATTTTATGCCACAGTTTGTTTGGGTAAACTCAGAAGTGTTGCTGTCTGGAACAGTGCAGAAGTTAGAAGAGCAAATTTGTTAAGCTCTATGAATATGGAGAGAAATGGAGTAAATTTGATGCACTGGAAAAAGGAGAAAAGGGATCAGAGAATAGTTACCATAAAACCTCATTATGAAAGCACCCATGAGAGCCATCGGTTTGCACTATTACTATATAAAGACTTTTTGTTATAATGGGGATATCTGAAATAGTGCTTAGTGCAGTGGGACATGCTTTAACTTCACAAAGAGTGTTACAACAGGCAACTATTTAATAAGGCTGCTAGAGGATCAGGTCAGCAGGTAATTCACCAGGAGTGAGCCACTTTTAAATATTTTAGTAAAAGAACACACTGAGATAATAAGATCTCATTTACCAGCCTGCCCTCCAAGATGATATAACCCTAGTATCTCCTTTACAGGGAAGCAGACCTTCTATTAGAGAAAGGTCCATCAATTTAAAGAAACTTCACCCCATGGTGACAGTGTGCCATTTTGCAGCTAGAGATGCAAAGAGTTCTACGCATAAAAGCAACATTTGGGAAGCATTAAAAATCACACCTTGCTTAAAAAAATTAAGCTTTGCCTGTGTCTGATGCAGCCAGCAGCAACACCTGAAAAGCCTGTTTCACACACTCCGTTATGAGCTGCTTCTTTCAGTGACTTCCATTCTAAAGTTTCCCAAACTTTAAATACCGTGGATGAAATCACCCACAGTTTTCTCTGCCACTTTTTAACAGCTTGATCTCAATTTTGGGAGGAAGGCAGGACTTTGAAATGTAGGGGTGTTCCTTTTGCTCCCCTTTGCCTTTTTAAAAAGCCTAAAACATCACACACAAAAAGATGCCTGCTAAAATACAGTCCTACAAACTAAGTCCTTCTGAGCTACCAAAGACCACAGAGTCCAGGTTGCTTCAACAGCTTTTGTTTCTCTTTGTGCATGCAAATATTTCTCAAGAGTTTTTCCATCATGATGCTGGACATTATTTCACTTATAAAACCTGTTTCTTATTTCACTTGGTGTGCAGCAGAGAAGAACAAATGACATAGAGGGTTACCAGAAGGAGAATGCAAGTCTGACCAAGAGGAAAGTTCTTTCGTTACATGTTGATCTGCTGAGGCGTGCCCAGATAATGACAGAGTATAATGAGTAAAATGCTCAAGTTACAGCAGCCTCAATTCTGAGATTTTCTAACATTGGAACACCAAATTCTCCTCAGACATATGCCTATTCAGGTCTGATCAAGAGCCAGTCTGAACTAGGAAAATGCCTCCTAGATGGTGCTCAAGAAGGACTATCCCAAAATACGAGTCTACCAATACATGGCTGCATTTTCCAAACAGACTTCTGTTGGTATAACAGGCTCCCTAATGAAGTTAATGCAAACTCTTCCTTTTCCTCTTGCATGAATTCAACAATACACTTTTAATTGTTTCATGGGACATTATTTTAGTTCAGCTAGTGAAGCTCCACAGGTTGGTTTCTTCTCCACATCTATTGCAGGGATCCTATATACCCCAAACACTGAAGCAGGAACTCAGCGGTGCAATGTACTGAATGGACACCTTCATCTGTGGAGAAGAAATGGGTTTTGATTCATCATGCAATGAACTTGCTGATACTGCCACACAGCACAGCTCAAAATCAGACTGCACTGTCTTGGAGAAACACAAGGAAGATGAATAGAGTTCACTAATATTTAGTCACCAAGACCTTTATAAAAGTCAGAATACTCAGACTTCAATGACCCAGAAAGGCCACTGAACTAATAAAACAATAGAACACATGAAATATGAGAAAGAGAAAAATGGGAAAAAAATTGAAAAGGATCCATCCAATAAAATGATGAGTAAGGGAGCTGATAAGGGGAATTAAATGCTGTGTTGTACCCTAATAACCCAAAGAAAATCTGAAACTTCAAATAATGAGAACAGCAGTGCTCAACCTTCATGTGCCCCAAATCACATATGACTAAAGATGAGTTCTCTCTAATGGGTAAGCAGCTACTTAACAGAGTGATAATTAAACTAGCTCAAGTACTCAAATTCCAGCCTAACTGTGGCTTTCTAGACCCTTTCCAGTTTCCCAGTGGTTTGGCACAGTAAGAATACTTTCTGGGACATTCATCTCCTTCACAAAAACATCATCTCATCAGCAGGTAATGTGCGACATCCTCACTGGCAGTCCCTGGAGTGAAGGGAAGGATTTAATGAGAACAGACTCTGAATCACTTCCTGATTAGAACTCAAAATGAGTTGACTTCATCTTCACCAGAAAAAAAAATTAAAAATACTAAAGTCTTTGTGCAGAAAAGGCAAATGGCAGTTTTAGCTCATCTAAATGTGGAAAACCCTTGATTTCCCTAAAGAGTTTAGGATGGCAGATTATTATGTGTTAATATATTGCCTTGTCAACACCAGGACACCAGCACTTGTCAACTAAATTACATTCTAAACACACCTTTAACCAGACATCGCTGTAGCACTGTGCAGGTAGCTTGCACTGCTGTAGCCCATTCCCAGCCTCTGCTAAAGAGGAGGACTTGAGTTCCTCAGACAGCCCAAGCCTCAGGCTCTTTTTGTGGTCCCTGTAAGAAAGAGAGGAAGAGGAGACTTTCCCCCCCGTCCCTAGACACTTCCCCACCTTTATCAAGGGCTTGCATTCTGGTGCTGAATTGTTAGGACACTATCCCAGAAATGACACACTATTAATCACCACGGCAGTGCTGACAAAGCGTGCGTTTCCAATAGCACCTTCCACATCACTATTATTCAGCTGCTCCTCATTCATTCAAATTTATGTTCGACTACAACATCACAGTGTTCTCAACGCTAGCAATAAACTTACCAGAGGCTTCTGGTAATACCTGTACCCAGAGAGGGTGCACAAAGGGGAGAAAAGAGGAGAAATTTTACATTTTTTGCTAACATATCATGATTTCGGTAACAGGGCTCTTTCAGAGCTTTTATTTTTCTGTGTGCCTGATTCTCATCTTACCTTCAGATGCATTAAAAGGCAGTGTTGTACCCTAACGAAAACAAAATACAGACACAAATAAAGCGCTCCAAAATAATTACAATTTCCAATCTACAATGGATTAAGAGTTTCCTCAGGCAAAAGAAGGTGGCATCAACTGCTAATTCCAGGTAGGACACAACACCAGTTTGGGTAGGGAAAGCAACAAGCTACTTTTCAATACAGTAAGTGATATCCACGGCCCTATTCTAATTGCTGACAGGACTACGTTATTCATTTAGTAGGTTTTTTCCCTATTTCAATGCTGAAAATTTTCACAAAGTATCTAACAGAGTCATTCAGGCACAGATCAACTAAACGTCAGATAAATTATTCAATTTTTAAGAAAAAGTTACCATGGACTCCCCAGTTCATAAGTTCGATGTTAGCAGTTGAATGCAAGTGTGAATATTTATATCTCGCACATGTCAAAACTATACAACTTAGGTAACTACTTCAATATAGGGCATATTGATATAAACATATTTTATGCAAGTAGGCTCATCTTACTATAAGGCAATACAATGTCTGTCCCACAGGCAAAAACAGGTGGGTGGAGGGAATCAACCCAAATTTAAACTGTCTCCCTTCCTTACACAAGCTTTTCTAGTCAATCTGAAAGATGGTCAAATATTAATTTTGAGGTGATACTATCTGTCCCAAAGGAAAAGTTTTATTTTACCATCAGAAAGGGACAGATTTTGCAAAAGCACATCTTCCACTGCTAGGTCCATCTTTGGAGAAAAAAATAGAAAAAGATTTAAAAAAAAATTAATAATAATGATTTAAAAAAAAAATAAATCACTGTTCCTACCTGCATTTTACTATGTTAAGAAAAACTAAGAAAATCCAATAACTTCATTTTAGGGGAGAAATATTAACCACAGCTATCACTATCAGCTTCATCAGTAATTAATGAGAAGTTGTGATAGAAATTCTGTCAGATCTATGTGAATTCAGAAACTTCCTTTAAACATGTTTTTTCTTCTAGATTTGTGTACAGCTGAAATTCCTGAAGACATCCTACACAGTCAGAGCCAGTGCCTTCAGGCAAAGCACAAGACAGCAAGGGTATTTTTCCTGCTTCTCCAGGTTTTGTTTTTTAAGCAAAAGAAACTCAACTCTCATACTTGAGGACAAAAAGTAAGACGAGAACACTTGATCTGTCATCTTCCAGTAGTTAGTTGGAATGCTACTGGATATCATCAAGGGGAGAGGGGTGAGAATCTTATTCATGTATGCAGAACAGCAACAACAGCTCAGGATTAGCTGCAGACAGAAAGACCATACAGGATTAACACAGTGAACCAGTCATCATGCTTACCAGAATATTCAAGAGGAAAATATTCAGAGGATTTCAAGACAGGATTTAACAGAATTTTACTGAAAATAGCACCATATTTTGAATAAGTTTTATTAAACACCATAGCACCCAGCATCTCTTCACCGGAATGACTTAATGTGCATTAATTTCAGAAGCGTTTCTTGCCATAACGATTTGAAGACTCAGTGCACTGGAAGGGGTGGAAGGCTGTCAGAAAGATGTCTATACACAAGCTTCAAAGCGCAGACGAGAGCCTTACCTGCAGCATATGAACTTTTAAATGACTGAAACACAGGGTAAGTACTATTACTGTCAGATGCAGAGTCAAGAACCCAGCACCATTTAATCAGCTTCTGCTGCTGAATTAATGGCTTTCAATGCCGCTTTTTTCTTTCTGCAACACTTTAGACTACTATGACAGCCTTACTTGTGCTAGCGGTTGTCAATAATGACAAAAGGGATACTCTAAGCTTCAAATTGCAGGTTGGATTACCTGCATTAAAAGAGTGTATAAAAAAAAAAAAGAAAGAAATTCAACTGGAAAAAGGCTTATTACTGTTGTGGCAGAACCCATCTCTGCAACACTTCAATAGCAAGGAGCTGAAGTGCTCCTGGAGCAGCTGCCACCACTCTTTCTCACCAGCTCTGTAGCAGTTTCCCAGAAGGAAGTGAAGCATCGTTCTTGGATCTACATGGATCCATCATTGCTTCCATCTGACAGGAGCTAGCAGTAGGCAATGACGAGTGGAAACAAGCTGGCATGGGAGAAAACACTCCCTGCTATTCTGCACCACTGAGCAAATCCTTGCTCTCTCCAGAGCAGTTACTCCTCAATATATTTTCCCACACTGCAGAAGGAGCCACACATCAACAAGCAACAGGTTCACAATATGGCCCTTCACTGAGTCAGACCCACTTAACAGCAAAGCCATTTGCAATAGACCATAACTTCCTGGGACCGAGCAAGACTTTGCTTTTTGCCCATTTTTCCTTGTGTAGTAGAAAATTAGCATAATTAATGACTTAAAGCTCAAGCTGCTGAACCTGGTAGTTGAATTTGAAGACAACCTCCATGCATTCACGTAATTTAAGTGTGTTAAAAGAAGTCTTATTAATTGCCTGGGCAAGCACTGCCTTAAACTTGATCCTTTTTGGCTACTAATTTCAGCCACGACACTTGTAAATCATTCCCACCATTTACATGCACGCAGGCTGATACCAAGTAGCTAGAGTAGGAAAAGGACAGTAAATAGATACCAACTGATAATGCTGTTGAGGTTGGATGATACTTTAACCTAATTCAGCACACACTCGGCACCGGCGGCTGGAAAGAGCTCTACAACGTGCTACTGGCATCCCCAAATAGTCCCTCTCATAGATGGCTGTTCAGTAACTGCCTTTATCAGTCCGTGGTTTTGGCCAATCTTTGACTTGGCACACAAGCTTCTCCATATTACAAACTCTTGGCTTATTTTTCTAAACTCCTGCCTGCAGTTTAGACAGCAGTAAATGATCAAAGGTTCACAAGGACTAAATCCTAGCTCACGGTTGACTTGGCCATTCATCCACAGACAAGGGATACATGAAAAGGCAGCTGCAGTATGTGAAGCTGCTGCAGCCACTGGCCACGATTTACCTGTCCTGTGGGCAGATGAAGCTCATCATGCCTCATCACTATTAAGATGCTGATTATGTAAAAATGAACAAACAAACTAATACAAGCATTGCCCGTAAATTCCTCCGACACTCCCGGGAAAAAAACCAAAAACCCTTCCCAGTGTAAGATGGACACAGATCACCAGCCAAGTTAGCTCTAAAGGCAAATATTCCATTTTCACTGAGAGAAGCAGTGTGCCATAATACAAATAAGGAACAAAGACCCCTTTCATTCTGCTGACAAATACAGTATAGCATGTCACAAATCACAAGGGGAGCAGACAACACAATGGCAGCAATTAAATGGGTGTCTTTTTTTTAAGAATTACATATAATAATGACCGACTATGTACACTCCTCCCCGCAAGCCTTCAAGAATTACACTGGCTAACATGGCTGTAAGTATTTTAGGGGTGTTACTTCTGTTACATAGAAAACTACATTATGGAAGGCTATCGAGCCAGTGCAGCAGGATACAGGCAAATGCAGAAATGTGTGTTTTGTATATGTATACATGTTGTACATCTTGTTTACTGCAATTCACACACATCTTCTGCAACTTATTTCGAACCGATGTATTTCTGAAGAAGCAGGGAAAAATATGCCCCTTTTAACTCTCTCACTGCAGAATTTCAACTGAGACACCATCTCTGCCTCCTCCTCCTTCCTTGCCCTCTGCCCTGGTGACCCAGTCGCCTGCTCTCAGGAGATTTCACTTCCCAGCACTCACACCTGCTTAGTTTAGGGGATGTTTTGAAGAAAAAAGGACATTCCTGGCCCTGCTATTCCTTTAAGAAGTGAACAGCCCCTCTAAGCCCATGCCCCCCTCGCTTGCCAGAGCTAGCACTGGGGACTGCTGCCCAGCTCAGCTCCCAGCAGCCAGCACCTTGCCCCACACTGCAACCCCAGGAGCAGAAACGCACCGATTCCCCTCCTGCTTTACTTTCGGCATGCACAGCGGTCTGGGGAGCAGCTCCATTTCTACCCCAGATGAGCGCATCCCTCGGAGGTCTCCTTCCTGCCCCCTCCTCGGCTGAGCCTCAGGAGAACAACGTGGGGACAGACACTTCCCAACACCTGCTCTATCGCATTAATATGCACAGGGATGTATTGATGGTTTTTCCCATCCAACACTAAGCCCGCATTGTTCGGGGCGATCCATCAGCGGATCGCTCCCCCCGTCCCCACGCCGGCCCCACAAACCCCCTTCTGACATGTCCCCTTGTCTCCCAGCCCGGGCTGACGACCACGTTTAGGAATGCACTTCATTAAATCGGAGCTGCCCCATTCCAACCTGCAATGCGGAGGCTGTACAAAGCAAGCGCCACGCTTCCTCCCGCATTTCTTTCAAAAGCCCCATTGTTCGGCAGGCATCTGGTCCTGATCTCAGCCTATTCGTGCCCATTGACCCCGCTTTTCGCAGCGCACCCGCTCGCCAACGGGCCTCACGTAAAGCCTGCTTGATGAATTAAAAAGCAGCACTAGCCATCTGTCCTCCCAGGCTGGGCTAAGGCTGTGCAGCTTCGCTCCGCAGCTCTCTTCCCAACCCTGCAGCCTCCCCTGCCTCCCGTCACAAACCCGCTCTCGCCTCACACGCGCAACCTGCAGCTGAGGAATCGCCGGGTCCGCTCAGTAAACACGGACCCAGCTCATCACATTTGCTGCTTTTCGCGTCTTACGTTAGCATCTAGGAAAGAGACACGCACGGGGAAAAAAAAAAATAGAATACAACGGAACGTTCTCACTTGCCTGAGTCCTTCGAAATTCAAGCACAAATACAAGATTAATCCTTCCTTTGTGAGGTCTTGTCTTTAAGTCGTGGTATGTAATGATCCTCAGCACTGCAGCAGAGGGGAATAAAAAATGCAGGGATCATAAGCAGGGGGAGGACAGGGCTTACTTACATCAGGGTTTCTGCCACATGACAATAGGTTTGAGAGGGAAGAATAAGCTGGCAGCAGCAGCTGACAGTGCAAAAGGGAGAATGCAGAAGCCTGCCTTTTATATTATTGGTGACATTTCTAACACATGACAACAATTTCCATCTGTATTTAAGCTGGGAGTGTGAGGAAAAGAGCATTACATCACGACTCCTCTATTCCTAGGGGCTGTGGAATATGTAGGCCAGAGGGATTAAAAAGCACCTGTGTATGCTGGAGATCTGAAATACCATGAGGCAGATTTCCCACCCCCCCACCCCTCCTTTCTCCCTCACCCTTTTTATTTCTTTATCACCTTCACTGAGCTGCTGTTTGAAAACATGCCCAGGGAAGTGCAAAATGGTATTGTCCTAGTTTGCAAGGCACGAGAATGGGGGAACTATGCGAATATGTATTTCTAGCTCTGTCTCTCTGTAGGAGATACACCGCTCGTTTTTGCAAGCAATCAGACAGAGTACAGAACATATTTCTGTTTTCTGCTGTGCTTATCCCAAGGGCTTTGAGTTTCTCTTAATGTATCAACTTTCATCTTCCTTTTAAATCTGCAGGGAATTTCAGTGATAGTAGCAATGATTTTTTTTATTTTTTTTTTCCTTTCCCCTTTCTTTTACAGCCAACACATTCCTGTATCTTTTTAAAAGTAAACATCAAGAACAGGGGCCAAAGATATTTCGGAAAAAGCACTTGACTGCTTCAGAGCCAGCAGGTGTCCGTCTTGGATGCTTTCCATGTAACTCAAAGGACAGGATTGCTTAGATGCAGTCCTGAAATCCCAGGGGACTCCTGCCTCGCAAGGAAACCTGCTCCCCGCAGCTCAACGTCTGCTTTGCTGGGACTCGTGAAGCTCCACCGAGGCAGGCAGGGAGGTGCAGATCCCACCGCGTAGGAGGTGCTGGTGGAATGGGCACTGGGTGCTGTGGGGCCACCCCTGTTCACCCGCTCCCACGGCCGAGGGCTGTGGGGACAGCACCCACCGCCGCTGCTCTAACAAGCAGCACGGTAGAACCGCACCAGCTAACCGCCATCGCTTGCAAAGCAGCTCGGTACAGGCGTGGACACAGGTGACAGCTCACAGGTTTACAGCATGTGTGCACGAGGGTCAGGCAACGTAAGGAAAAAACATCATCTCGATTCCAACTTGCAAACCCAACAGCACAAACAGAGCAGCCGCTCTGGCTGAAGTAGCCGTGCCCCAGAAGCGTACCAACTAGGTAGGGGCAAAACACCGCGGAGAGATAGCAAGTCTTCTGTTGTAAGAGAAATTGGCCACACATCAACAGGAGAATGGCCCGATTATAAATATATAAAACAGTCTTAAATTTTATGGGACATAAATATTTTCATGAAAACACCATCTAGCCCAAGGTGCTGGCCCATTATCTGTCTCTCATTTAAAAAGTAAAGATAAAAATTCTTTGCTCAAGATTCACCTTTCTGATCCTTCAACAATAGCCTCATTGAGTCTGACTGTTTTTTGGGTATGCGCCTGGTCAGCCCACAGTCCCCATGTGAAGTCCAAAGCCTTTGATAATGTTTGGTTTAGATTACTGGATACAGTAAATTTGAAAACTGCAAAATAACTCCTCTCCTCTTCATGTCCTCAAAAGAAAAAATCCACACAAGTCACACTAAAATTCTCTCACTAGATAATACTTCAGTGAGATACCACCTAAACTGGATGTTCCAGGAAAAAAAAAATAATAGCCTCTTTATTAAAAAAAGAAATGGAGCATTTTACTTCACGTTTATTCAGAGATGCAGCTCCCCAATCATTTATGAAAACTCTTTCATAAGATTCAGAAGCAGGGAGGGGGAAGGAAACAATGAAATGACTTATTTTTAATCTGGGGTTTAAAGGCTCCTTCTCTTTCCAAAAAAAAGTCCCACACACAAAGAAAGAAATTCAATGCAAACCTCTGTTTCTGTATCATGAAAGCCCCTTCGAGCACCAGAGTAATCAATTTCTCAGAGCTTGTGTGGTCTACAGCAAAAGCCAAAAAAAGGTATTTAAGTTTATACAGCCTTCAGCGTTTTGATGGTTTGCTTCTGAAATACGACATGTTTAAATTTTATATCTTTCTTATAGTTAGTTATGTCTTAAGAAAATAATTGCTCTCAGTAGAAAAAAATAGAAACAAAGGAGAATAAATGAAATTCAACTTTGTTCTGAACTGTTTGCCCATTCTAAAACCAGAATAATTCAATGTTGTACCATGAAAACTGTTACCAATCATTAACTGCAGCTCCCTTCCATTATATTATACCCAGTTTTATTTTAGCATCAAACACTTTGGCTCATACTAACAAAGAAAAAATATTAAATAAGTGTTGTGCCTCCAATGCCAAGCACCATCAGATAAGCATCCACGCTAATTTACAGGAACAGTAAAGCAAATACCATGTTAGATAGGAGTGAACTCTCTACCTCTTCTTGATCAGAAAGTTGAAGGCAAACCATAAATCACTTCAGGATGGGGAGAGGATTCTTTGTCCTTACAGTAACCCCAACGTCCCACCATGAAAGACGACCATCTCGAGACAAGATTTTACAGCTGGGATTTAACTCACAGGGTAGAAGAAGTGTGAGATACAGCACTCTTGTAGGTAGGAACAAACTTCTCCAACAGACTTCTCAATCTTTCATCAGTACATTTTGGATCCAATTCACTTACCATGTGGGAACAGCAAATGGGGAACAAACTGTGAATTCAAATAACTGTAAACTCAGCAAGTTGTGGAAATAAAACACAGATGGTGCACTTCAGATTAAGGGTCAGCATTTCAGCATTGCTTTCCACTTTTACATTGTGATAGGTGATGTATAACAACCACCTCCTCCTCGAGACAGTGCTCTAATTAAACCATGACTCACTTAGGAAAACAAGGAGGCAAGTGATACCTCCACAGAAGCCTCCCTGCCAGTTGAGAGGAGCTAAGGTTACTTTTTTAAGCTGCGGCTCATGGTTTTGCTGCTTGAGGATTAAGGTTTGGGAATGGAAGTTGTCTCTGCTGGACAGACATAGATAAAAAACATTTCTTGAGCTTTTCCAGCTCCCAGGCACAACGCAGCAGGGCAGCTCTGCCTGGCAGGGCTGTGCCCAGCACCCATCACAGCCCCTGCCACAAGGACCTGCTTGCTCCCCTCTTCACCACCTACATCTCCATCAAGGTTTTGCAGAGGCTGCTCCGATCCCGACTGCAAAAGCCAAGAACACCACCACTGCTACCAGCATTACCTTGCACCAACCCTTACAAAGTGCCCAGTACTAAAGCACCTCTGGAGGTCTGCATCAGGCTTGCCTTAAGGTTGGGTTCATTTTATTCTCTAAAACCGATTTTGTCCTAAATCTCACGAATGGAATTTAGGATGACTTCATTCTTGCTGTGAACTTTTAATTGCATGCCCAGGGCCCTCTAGAAAAGGGTCTGCTTGTAAGCACAAGTTCAAAGAAAAAAAATAAAGGAGTAAGTACAGGTTAGATGACAGAAGAAATATAAATCTACAGGAACTTGAAATGTCAGATAGAGAGGAGCAGTAGTGAATTGTAAGGTGACCATTACCTTCAAAATATGCCGGAGGTTGTTTATCAGATCAGAGTTAATGAGGGAGAAATCTAATAGTACTATAATATTAAATTTACCACTTTAATGGCATCATCAATGTTCTATAATGTGGGCAATTTACGGAATGTCTGTCAGTGCGCTTCTCCAGTGTGGTTAGTTACACAGCAGCACTATCACATCTCATCACCTGTTCCCTTCTACTAGAAAACACTGTTTTGCAGAGGATTGCAGAAGATTGAGACAGCAAAATATATATTTAAAATTCTGGGAAGGCAAAAACGGAAAAAAAAATTTATTAACATTATGGGATGTTTACATTCCTGAAAAAAAAAAAATGGGTCCAGCTCTGCCCCATTCTTGACTACAGCCTTCTTACTTCTGCACTGCCATTTAGTGTCCTGCTGGGTTTTCCTCAACTCTCTTGCAGGTCTTGCAACACTGCTTTTCTCAAAATGTTATATACCTGGATCCAGGAGAGCTCAAAGTAGCCTCACTGTACATTTTCAGCTCTTGTGTACTAGCCCACTCTGAAGAAAACAAAACACCAAATTACTCATACCCTAGAAAAATCTGAACAAAGATGGCAGTAAGGGCTCAGAAGCCAACAGGTAAATGAAAAGAGTCAAAATATCCAGGTTTTGATTACTAATTCAAGACCTGTGAACAGTAGGAGATGGTGATGCTGTGTTTATAAATAGCCATCTCCTCCTGTATTGCAGGAAGAGTTTGCTAAAAACAGCAGCTCCTTAATTTGGAGTTCCTCTCTCCCCTGTCACCTGCCCCAGCCTCACAGTTATGAAGTTTACCAGTTGAAATTCCTAATACAGCAAAGATTACCTGCACATTTTTTCAAGTACATGACAGTCTTCCATTAGCTAGCTTTAAATTTGGTAGGAAAACGCATACTCTAATGGCAGTATTTGAGTTGCCATGGTGGTCTGAGATAAAAATGAAGTATCATCAATTTATCTAATAAGTGATACTGCTTCTTCCTACAGACCTCCTCCTCACCAACACCAACATTTGTTTACTGTTTTTTCTCTTGGTAAGTGAAGTGTTAAACCTGAAGTTTAATGAAAAAGTGAAGGTGGTGAATAATGAAAGTATGAAATATAATTCAGTGGTGGATGATGCTTCCAAGGGTCTTTGATGTTTTCCTTCATCTTCAGCTCCAAAACGACCCCGCAAGTAGAACTGCTAGATCACTATCCACTTGATTACTCTGTGATACACGTCTCATTTGGAAGATACATTAGCCTTTCAAAGAGCCATGTATTAAACATTTCAATTTAAATAATAATTTTCACAATCCTCAGCGAAACAGATGTATTCCCTCTTAAATCACTAATTAAGAGCAGCCTAGTACATTACAAAGCCCTTTAAAAGGAATTCAGGGAACTGGTGTCCCCCTTAAACGAGTCTGTTCTGGCAATGACCCAGCAATCCTGACTTCATAACTCAAAGCTCTAATTATTCAACAGGACATTATAAAAAAAGGATACATCTAGACTGTTATGACTAATAGGAAAAAATTACTTATCCTCCAATAGGGGAAGAACTAGAAATATTTGTTCTATTTTTCCTGTGTTCGTTCTTTTCCTATATTCACTGGGGGTGGGAGACAGGAAATCAGTGAGGATTAATTTACAGAGTTATTCCTAGTAAAGGTACTGGGTATAACTCTCCCCAAAGAAAACCAGCTAGCAGAATCTAAACAGCTTTATAAATGATTACACGGCTAATCTCCTCTCTGCTGAAATAAAGAGAAAAAGGATTTAGAGTACAAATACAGCACGCTTTATGGGAAGAAGCATGGTAATATTAAAAAAAAAAAAGGATAATTGTTTGAAGATGAAATACAGCAAGTCTGCATCCCCATCAAGCCGTCAGCAGCTTGCCTCTCCTGGGCTCAGAGACTGTCACTAGAGCAATCTATGTGACTGGGAAACCTCCTCTGCAGTGCCACTGGTTTTGCCCACACTATATTGCAGGTACCATACTGGACCAGGATAATATGATACAAATAGGTTTTTCAGGTGTCCACTTATAAGTGCTGACATCTTTCATGAAAGAAGCACAGGACTTTTGTAACTGGGAAACCACCATGCAAATCAACACATTTGAGCACAAAAACACTTACAGAGACAGAGCAATGGGTAATTTCTAGAGGAAGTTAATCATGAAATACTAAATGTGAATCCCAAATGCAAACGTGAATGGAAGAACAGGTTAAAGAGCAGCTACACATTTAATTTTTCCTCATTTAAAACCATTCCTTTGGCTTGGAACACTCATTCTCTTGGTTTGTAGCATAATCAATACACTGTAAACCTTAAGGAGATACATGGTGGTAGTTGAAAGGAAATCAAACCACCCCTGTGAAATGAAAAGTGGGACACTGCAGCCATCACAAAAGATCCAGTCAGGACCCTGGGACATCATATGAAAAACTATGTCAGGACAGAGCCCGTTTTGAAGTAAATAATGTGGGGTAATTCATCTCCACCCTTTCAACCTCCAAACAGCAGTACCTGCTCTCAGTTCTGATTTACTCTTTGTTTTCCCAGAGACTCACCACCTTAGAAACCTTTACTTTTTAAAACACGCACAGACGTTGTTTGCACTACCTGAATACCCACTTGCAGATGCTCTGCCATAGCACAAAGCAACCACAATGAAAAAAACCCACAAAATTAAGTACACAGGGGACTAACAAAGAAAACTAGCCCTGTAATCTCTTCCCACACTTCTTACCCAAATCTCCTTTGGCAAGTGGCATGGGAGAGCCTATAAGGCTGAGTTCTTCTGCTTTGTACTGCTCTCTGGTGCCTCATGCAATTTCAATTGGGTGTACAGTGAAATACAAAAAAAAAGCTATTCCTCACAAATGGGTAAGCAGATGGAGCAATATTTGCTATCATAAGTGCTTTTATTTCCAAATATAAAAAAACCCCAACATAAAGCCACCCAAAACACAACCCCAATAGGTCCACTTGCCAGTAAAACACACTATTGATCTGAAAGGACAGACCAGATGGAAAAAAAGGTCTGAAGCCTCCTAGGTTAAACAGAAATGACTGTCTATGGAAAGGAACAAAACTACAGAAATACTGGCCCTGGTGCTCAAAACACAGCATTTTTCCTCCCTCAAAAGTGAAAGCACATCTGGTTCACCAATATGTGAAATAATTACATCCCTGAAAACTGCAGGGGACTCCGGTGCAATTCGGCACTCCCTGGGACACAGCTACAAAGATTTTCTAAACCCACTGGTTGTACAGTCCCTGCTGAAAACACTGGAAAAAGTAAACACGCATACATTAGCTGGCATGGAAAAGATGCTTCATATTTTTCAGAGTTAGATTTACTCACAAGCAAATGTTCTTGAGAAAAATTATCTTTACATACTGCTGGTACCTGTATGTTGCACCCTAGTGATAAGGACATTATTTTTAAGATATTTAAAACTTTTTCCTAACACAAATCTTGTAAAACAATTAATTATTTCTCATGTGTGAGAAAAAAGATCAGTCTGCTGTTCATCACCTTATCAATGTGGGCCTTCAAATTAATATTTCATGGACGCTGCCACTTTTTCTCATTATAAAAGCAGAATTACACCTCTAGGAAGGGAACAACAATGGATAATATATACGACTGCAGGTCTGGAAAGCTTTTGAGAATTCAAAGAACATTTGTGTACATAAACTGATGATTTATTGCCTGTGAAGAAAAATAATGTGCACTGTCAGTGATTCTGTTTATCCTTAATGAAAATTAGTAACTAAAAATAACTTCAAAATTGTGACTCAAATATCCCCACATGTAAAAACATATGCATTGGTAATATAAAGGGCTTTCTGCTTCACTTAAACAATTTTTCCCAGTATACTGACACACTATTATACCCAATATTCTAAAGAAAAGAACCTTCTGTAATCTGGTTTGCATATCCCTTCTATCAATTCACTCTGAAGTTCAGAAATACTTATGGGGAACCCAGCGCTTTAAATGCTATCCTGGGAAATCACCTAGGTCTGCATGTTTGACAGCAGTTTCATCACACCCCAGCCCATTTAGTCTCTCTAACCCTTCATTAGCTGCATGGTGGTTACACGTGTAGCAGCCTACCCGACTCCCAGAGCAACCCTTTGGCACTTCAATTATCCATGAAAACATTTAATGCAGATAATAAGGATCGATGTGCTCTTCTCCATCCACTTAAAGTTTGTCCTATAAGTACCATGAAGTTTTCTTGTCTGTTATTATTGGTTTTCCTTAGAAAGGAGACTTTTCCTTTGCACCAGCAGATTGCTTGGAATAAAAAACTTCTTAAGTTTACCACTGAAATTTAAGAGAGCTCAGGTCAGCCAGATGCCCAGGTGTCACCGTCTTTTTCTAAGCCTCTTTACAGATCCCTCAACGTTTACACTATTGATTTTTATCCATTCCTTTCCATTTTGCTCCATGCTCCCTTCTAAGACTAACCATAACAGTTGGAGCTACTGTTGTGTAATTGAAGACAGAGGAACAGATCGAACTCTAGGAAGGTGAGAGAACAGGCAGCAGAAAGGAAAGTGGTAAATCTCTAACATTAAACTCTCCAGCCAATTAATCCCAGGGCAAGTACTTGTTTTGGGAAAGTGAATCAGCTGTTGAATGATGACCTCCTGAGGTTTTAAAAGCCAATTTTGGGAAGAGGAGGAAGGGGGAGGAATTACCACAGAGTGTCTAGGCTGACATCTTAAGACTTAACTCTAGGCTAGCTGTTACATTGCCCCTGTTTCATCTACCATCAAAAAGACCTTGCATTTTCCAGAGTTTTGCTTCGTAAGACTAAAGCCTGGCAAAGAAATGAACTGCACAGTACCAACATAAGACAAATGCAGAATATACATGAATAGGGAGGGGACCACTGATGCACTATTTTGGCAGGTAAAGGTGCAGATGCCAGACCCACCATAGCTGCCTCTGCACATCACACAGGACTCAAGTGGCGAATCAAGTAAATGTGCACTGAGAAGAAAAAAAAAACCCAACACATGCTGAGATAAGCTTTCATGGAAGTAACACCATCTCTTTGATTCTTCTTGATATACTGTGAAAAGAAAACTGCTGTCAGGTTGTTGAGAATAAGCAGCTAGGACAAATGGCCAGTACTGCTTGTTTATTTTAAACAGATGCCCTCTACCATGGTTTCAAAATGAGGAAGATAATCCTGTCTGTTCAGCCTTCCGTGAACAGTGGTTTAGACACGCCGCTGCACCAGAATGTTCAACTGAGTTGCTATCGCACATCTTTCTCAATTAACACTACTGCCCAGATATCCCAAGGTAAGGCTACTTGGAAACACCTATTTAATGGATATATTCTTACACTGATTTCCAACTAATCACATTTTCCACCAAGTAAGACTTCACATGCACCAATCCTGCAAGAGTTCTGCTCCTAGAAACACTCTCTAAAACCTACAGCTGGATGTCAGCATACTCTACACCATGGACTTTCAGCCTCCTCCCAGATCAGATGTAATTTAAGTCACATCAACTCCTGTTAGCATAGGTGGACTTCGATATGACACAAGATGCTCCTGGAAGATGCCTCATACAGTTGGTAAATCTGTCCATTTGCACTTAAGAGTTTCGGATGGCAAATTTGAGGTGGAATAAGTGAAATCTGCACTGAAAAGAGGCTGTGGGCAAAGTCTCTGTAGCAAAGCACTTCTGGTACACTCATGGCCAATCAGTAATCAAGAAATTGTTGCCAATTCGCAGTCTACTCCACACTCAATGGAGCCCTTAACTAGCCCACAAATAGAGCATTATTTCTGGTGATTTTCATTAGGCACATCAGAAAACAGGAAAAAATATGGTGCTTCATAACAAAACAAGGCAAAAGGGATAGTCTCAGACTAGACTAACATCTTGCTAAGCTGGATGATGTATTTGAGCATTTTTTTCTTGTTTTGACAGTGGATTCTACATGGTAGGAATGAGAATAGTTATTTATCTGAACACCTAAGGAGAATAACTTTGCTGAAGTTTAAGGTGCTGATTTTTCTTCAGCAAAAGGCAAAAATAATCTAAAAAAAAAATAATAAAAAAAGTCTCTGACCCTGCACATGAAGTTAACAGTGAAAACACAGCATCAGGAAGGAAGTAACACACATCTGGTTCAGCTGAAATAGAAGCTAGTTCAGTGACTGCCCTGAACTAACTCTTTCAAGGAGTTTTCAAAGAGCTGTACATTGTAAATGTGTGGTTCTATTAGCACTTATGCACCATCCAAATACATAAATAAGGTGTTAAGCTGTCCTGTCTCTCTTCCTTACACTGGGCTCAGTCCCAGATTTGGATGCTGAAGTTGGAACTTCCAGAGAAGAGTGCTTTACGTCTGTAAATAAACCTGTGGGTTTGGTGTGATAGTAACAGCACAGCACTCATGATGATGGCATGACAACCAAACTTGAAGGCCACCTGGAAGCTTGTCACAGCTGTTGTTTACTACAGATCTTGGGGAAAAAAAAACCCAACAAAACAAACCAAAACACACAAAAAACCAAAACCAGCTCAATGAGAAGCAGGGAACTGAAGAGTATGAAGACTCTGAGGAAGTCTGAGGGGAGTGAGGGGCAGAGGGCAACGAGAAGCAGGGAAAACTTCAGCTTGCAAAAGTAACTGTGGTTTATCTGCTTATTTCAATAATACGTCACTTGTGGATCCATTTCAAGGTATCACTTCTTCATGACAGCTCCTACATTTAGCGATGAAGTCTTCTAGTCTCTCAGGAAACCACCTCTGTGTCAACCATTTAGGTAACACTCATGTCCCCTTTGGGAGCTGACATCATCCCACTCCCTTAGCCTCAGTTGTTCACCAAAAAATAAAGCAAACGCTTAATCAACTCTCCTGAAGTGAAAATCTAAATGATGTTTAAGCAGTATGTCATTGTCATATGAAATAATGAGGTCAAGTTAAACTTTCTGCATCTTTCCTCCCCTCTGCTTGACCTCTATCTTCTACAAAAGCTACAGCCATATCTTCACTCAGTTCCTGAGCCAGCCAAGCACGCAACCGGCACACGGCTGTGTGGGAAACAGAAGCCCTCTGGGTTTTCTCAAGGCCTGTACCAGACCAGTCAAAGCTGAACCACGTGGGATTCTTACTGGAACCTCTAGGGAAGAACTAGTTAATGTTGCCTTTCCCCATTTTTCATTTCCTAATTATCACTTCATTTAGCCCTTATATTAGTGCAACAAAAAGCAGCTGTCAGGCCAAGCACGTTCAGTCCAAATGACCTTGTGTTCTTGTTCATGTTTACCACATAATCAGCAGGGAATTCCATTTTCAAAATACAAGACTTCATAATCCATTAGCACTGGAGATTGGTGCAGGGCTCTGGATTTACTGGTCACGTGTACCAAGGAATAAAAATATGAGTGTACAGCTAGATTAATCTCCAGACCTGTAAAGCATCCCAACCCACCATGCGTGCAGTCTCATTCAAATTCACATATGAATATTAGCATCATTCTTAAAAGCTACTGCTAATACCATCCCCACAGTACACAAAGATAAAATTAAATGCTCCCTGCTCTTTACAACTCAGAAAGTATGAAGACACACAGTAACTACTTCTCAGATTTTCCAATTGTTTCATAAATGGAACATAAATACTGATGTTCTTATTAATACGTCGACAACCCACATCTCCTCCAGTTATTTCTAAAAGGCAGGAATCACTTTCACTGCTCTTAATTTTAAATCAAAAGTCTTCAGTTAGTCCAAGCAGTTTAGCTCACCATCAAGTTCAATAAATCAGAGAAAAGAATCAATGGAAAGCATTTCAAAATGTAACCCTGGTAACGCACAAAATGCTTCCACAGAACTTACGCTCATTTGCTTCATTTGCTGCTTTAGAAATTGGAATATAACACACAGGCAGAAGGACATTGGCAGCACAACGTTGCATCTCCCGAGCCTAACATTGCCCGTGCTCTCCTTGAAGGCACTTTCCACAGTATGTTTTAGAAATCTGCAGCCTGGCAAGTTAGATGATTGAAAAGTAATCATATTTCACGTTGACAAAATGGAAAATGGAAGTGTTCAATAGAAAATAATAATCCATATTTATTCTTTATGTCCACACACAGCACTTTAAACATAATTTGGTCCATACTTTCTGCTGATAAATAAAAATAAACTCAGTGGTGATGGACAGCATCTGCCATTCGAAGAATCAACACCTGTCAGTGTTACCACACAATTTTAACTGTGGCCCTACAGAGTTCTCCCGCATGCAACACTTAGGTTGAAAATGGCTATTACTCTACCTATCATTATATGTTATTTGTTGGCAAATACCGATTTTTGAGCAGCGACATCATTATTCAATATTTATATAAATCTACGAGGATGAACAACCTCTGATTCATGTTGACAAAGAAAGCTTCAAAATGTTTTGCTGCTCATCTCAGTATGCTATAACTAAGATATTTACTCATCCCAGCCTGATCTCAAAAGCACACAATTATTTCCACAGCTCAAAGTTAAGTAGAAAAACCTTTTCTTTAGAATAGCAGCTGGGGAATGCCAAACAGTGATGCAATGAAATAATATCATTCTCCGCTCTTTGTACATCTTCTCAAATGAAAAGGACAGTCTGATTTTGAGTAAAGATTTTGAACTTTTAAATATACCACTCTCTAAACTTCTCAGTTTTCCTCCTGCTTGTTTTTTTGAGTGAAAAAGAGCATTTATTTCTCAGTTTCACTAATTCTTGCTGCTTATCTCCTACTTGAATCAAGGATGACCTTCCAAAAGTGGCAGCTGCCTTCTACAATGGCACACAGCCATAAAATGCTGTTCAATTTCACAAATTAAATAAGCATCAGACCTAAAGTTCTGCTAAGGAAATACAAATAAAAGCAGGGTTTTTATTCACAAGTATCGAACAAATAGAAGAACCTTCACCGTAACGATAATAACAAAGATCATTTCTAAACCAAGTACTCACTTCACAGCTGGATTCTTAAGGGGTTTTTTTCTTCCCAGTAAGCATCACAGGCTTGCATCAAACCATCAACTGCTCCAAAAAGGTCATCAAAAAAGCGGACTTCAGGAAGGAACTGGTTGGCTTTTCAACCGTACCTGAAACCTACCTGCTCTCACACATGGAAATCCACCCAAGCAGAAAACCGAGCGTCCCTTGGAGCAGTGCACACCACGTGAGGACTGTCCCCCGCCAAAATCTACAAAATTCTACAATGTGAAATCCACCAGCTCAACATTTTGTTACTTACAAGGCACAGCATGGCGATAAAGGTTATCTCTAATAGTCTGCTGCAGATCGTGATCCGGCGATCCTTTCTGAAACCTCTGGTTGAGGTAATGTCTCAGGTCTTTGTTCAGTCTGCTTCCTGCAAAGAAAAAACAGCCATTTATTTATTTCTAAATGCACACAATTAACATTTCCAATTCAGGCAAATGTTAGACTTCCATTCAGAGTCCCCTAAATTATGGCATGCTGACTTTACGAGCAGAGGCTCATCTTCCTCTACAAATGGCTAATTACCAAAAATAACTCGCTGTAAACAAGAGGTCTCTCTTGTCTCATAATGCATCTTTCTTCCTGTGGTGTTAAACAGATCATCATTCCCTTTTATCACTTATTTGTCTGAGCAAATGGAGAAAGACAGATGATGTGAAAAAGAAGGAAACTAATAAAGGTAGAGTATTGCTTTTGCAACTCACTGGAGGATGAGCTGGGCAGACAGACAGAAGGCAAAGGTTGATCCCATTGGAGGTACTAATACAGCTGAACACGGCACAAAAATCAAACAAGTGCTATATTTTTCACTGGTATCTACCTCAGCATGCAGCACGAGTTAGAAAAGAATTGATTGAAGGAGTTGAGAGCACCCAAGTCCATAAAACCAACAGAATAATATCCAACACTTTTCACTTGAATGTATTTATTTCCCCATTCAGCTTTGAACACTTTCAGAAGTGTGTGAGAAGAATGATAAATGAGTTGAAAACAAAACAAATAAGGAAAATAAAGAAAAAAAAGCAAACACGAAGAAAAAAAAATATACTTGTTAATGAACATTGTTAGTTGCTGAACACCAAATCCTTGCTTGTAGCAGAACATATGAACTGGAGCAACTTAATCAAGTCTTTTCCCAGAAATGAAGTATTTCCAAGTCTGGCATAACATTGACAGTAATTTGACTGAAGAACAAAAACAACCCCACAAGAACATACTGAGAACAGGGATAGAAATTCTTCTGTACTAAAATGAAAAGAAAAGAAAAAAAATGCTGGAAAAGCTTCAGAAAAACACAAGCAGGATGATCAAAGCCTGGAGGAGTTGCCATACAAGGACCAGGAGAGCGGGCTGGGATGCTGCAGTCTCTTGTAGACATTGGTCTCCACCATGTCCAGAGGATGGGTGGAGGAGACTGGCTGCTCCCTGCCTGTCCCAACACATGGACTGGGAGACATCAATGAAAGCTGGGAGTTTGGTTCAAAACGATGCAACAGTGGCAGCAGTTCACAGAGACTGTCACAGATCTCCTTGCTGAAGAGCACTGTGGATGCAAGAAGCTTATTGAGGAGCTTCTAGGGGAGACTGGAAAAGCGCTTAGAAGATGGATCCGTTGGTAGTTGCAAAAGAGGATGCAGGAAATCCCTTGAGCTGAAAATGAATTGCTAATGGCTGGGAGAGCTGGAGAAAAAAGTAGGGGAACATCAAATATCTTGCTCTTTTAGTTTGAGAGACATCTTATTTATGGTCACAGCTGGAGCCAGATTGCTGGGCTATGTGGGCCTTGGGCTGCACCACTGCAGCTGTGCCTATGGTCTTTTATAGTCCGCCTTATGATTTTTTGGGGTTGTGAATATGTAATGTGGAGATCATCTCAATACTTGTTGACACTGAACACAGCATCACAGTTGCAGACTCCTGGCTAGAGCCTCTAGGAACCACTGCAGAACAAATCAAGAATAATACTGCAGTGAAGTGCAGTTGGACAGTGGGTCTGGGAGGCAGCAGCAGTACCAAGGAAATGAGAACAAGTGAAGATCATTAAATGACCATGGGCAGGAAAAGCCTACTCAGAACTGCCTAAAGCAGTCCTGCAATATTTTAACAGAAATGCTGGTTTAAAACCAAAACTAAACACAAAACCACGTAGTCTGAAATACTATGATAAATTCTAAAGCCTAGATTTGTATTTATATTCTCTGGACAGCTCTTTATTTTTTAAGTTCAATTTCTCATTGAAGAAAGGAAGGCTTCGGCAGCAGGCCCAGCTATTAAAAGAAAGAAAATTTTTACAAACTGAGATGTTCATTACAGAATTGGCTCAAACAACAAAACTGAAATGAAGACAGATAAAACTGACTCAACACACTTCCCTGAGTTACAGGAAACACTCCTCACTCCATAAGCAGATTATCAAGCCATTTTCCAACAAACGGTCTCAGGTTATTACAGTATACAAATGGTTTCCCACATTGGAGGCACTTCCAGGGCCTTGTAGACCTGTGGTAGACCCAGCTTTCCAATATCAGAGCTGACCTTCCAAACACCAGATGTTTGATTTCATACCGCATTGTTTTACTCCAGAGGGAAATTGGGCACACACAAAAGAGAGCATCTGCTGAAATCATAAAGCATTTCTTTATCTTTTAAGTAAACAGTCCACACAAGAGATAGTGAGACAAGGTGGTGTCTCATAGCAAAAAGAGCAAATATGACAAACAGCTTGGATACAATGCAAGCCCTTCCAGTGAAGAAATTAATGCACTGAACTGCACGTATCATATAGCATAAGCTTTCTCCTGAAATACTGTGTGATTTGTGATGCAATGATTCATGTCACAATAACATCTAGAGGTGAAAAAGCTCTGCTGAGCTAGGGCTTGTTTGACCACAGAAAATATGCAATTTACTGATGATATCTGCTTTTAGCTTCCCTCTGTGCCCATTCCATCTAGCATCTCAGTCTATTACAGCCCCTGCTGGAAAGTTTGGTCATTTGGTTTATGCAGTAGCTGGGATTTCCCAGCTGAGTGACTGATGCTCTAGCCAAGATGGCAGTTGCAAAAATAGGGGCTATAGCAATACTTGCACTCACATGATTGTCCTCTTGGGAAGCTCACAGTGATGCCCATCTCTGTTACAATTATTTTAAATGGGAAGGAGAAAAGAAACCCAAACAAACAAACACAAGAACAACAAGAAGAGAAGAAGAAGAAAAAAAAAAAAAAGGCAACTAAAAAATGCTTGCTAAGCCACATTTATCGTTGCTAAATACCAGAAATTTCTGGTTGGAAATAAAAGAATTCTTGGAGCCCTGATGATCTCAGCTCAGCAGCCACTGAGATGACAGCTGTAGAAAAAAGGAGGCTCACCTCATGCAACCCACTTCAGAGTACGGAAGAAAAAAAAATTAATAAAAAGTGAGATAAAAACTGAAACTAAATCCATGTAGAAAAGTGCCAAAAGGAATCACCCTGGAACATGTTGGGTGCTTTACCATTTGAAATGTTTCACTCCACTCTGATTATCCTTTCCAAAAGTCTCCACAGACTTGAGAGGGCATTAGCTTGATAGCGGCATTTTTGAGTAGGTTCTAATGCTAGACACAAGCTCTGATAAATTGTTTTTAAGCTTGAAATGTATGCACCCGCAATTCCTGAGAACCTGAAGCATCTGTCAGTGACATTTCACAGCAACCTCCTGCGTGCAAACTGTAGCAGTAAAACTCATTCTGATACGCAGGGGCACCCTTTGCTTCTGCACACTTCCACTGAAAACAAGTCTCACCCTCTCTGATGGCTTCTGTCCATACATCAACTACCACCAGGCTGGGTGGAAGGGCAGGTGCCCACAACGACCTGATTTTACGCAAAAGTCTTCCCTTTGTAAAGTCTAATTCCATGTATAAGCTGTGGTCAAGAAAATACCTGGTGCCAGTTTTTGTAGAGATGAGCTGTGTTAACTAGAAGTATCCTACTACCCTTCAAAATATTCCTCTGTTCTCAAGGAGAATGGATCTTATATTTACTCTCTTGAGATCCTTTCTTTTCTTCTGTGCTAAAAGCATGTAAAGAGATCCTACAGTGATAACACTGGAGAAACAAAAGATGCAATCCAGGAACAGCAGTTTCTAAAAGACAGAGGATATAGGTCTTAAGAGCCAGTGCTCAGCTCTTCCTTCCTATGGGCCTGGATATGTTGGAAATGCATTTATTTCCACATAGAAAAATCACCCTGTTATTTCTGTAATGAAAATTACGCTGATATATCTAGCTTTAGAAAATCAGCCATAAAAAAAATGCAAACAGAAATTCTGCCCCGATAAAGTCACCAAAATTCATATTTTAAAGTTTTAGAAGTAAAACACGTTCAAAAATTGATTTTTGTTGTTGCACCAGTTTCCTCCCTTCCCCCCCCCCCCCCCCCCCTGGGAGCCCACCAAGTTCGTTTTGTGGAGGAACCACTCAGACAAGGACACCACGCGCTCCGCTATCCTGCCCACCGCCGACGA